>JADDON010000146.1:0-106977 GCA_017140175.1 Fusarium staphyleae
CCCTTTTACTTCAATCTTCTCCCAGTGCAGCCTCCGACTGGTTCCCCGTTGCCTGTTCGTTGACCAGGTAGACTAGATACTTGTTCGATATGGCAGGGACCATCCCGTCGTTGAGTGCAAGGTCTTGGGTTCTCGCGGTTTGATTGATGAGGTCTGTTGTTACATGCGTTGACTGCCGTCTGCACCATCAGCCAGTCATTCAATACTGGGAGACTGCCAAGGACCTGGACAAAAATGTTAACAGTGGCTATGTACCACGGCTGCCAATTCGGTCAACTCTTTTACCCTAACCATCACATGCGTAGCATTCCTCTTGTAAAACCACCAACCTAAACTTACACACGCACCACTCTAATCGTCTTCAGGGTAGCCATCTCCATCCCGCACCTGCAGTCATCCCCACGTCCGCGGGAGCGCCCACCTCTCAGAACGTGGTCGAGGAGGCTTTGCGCGCCAGGTGATGGAGGCTCTGGTCGCCTAGCCCGATGATGATATTTTTATCCATACTAGTTGCATAGATCCCAAGTTATGTAGCACCCTGCCCTACCGAGGGTTGCTGCGTTCATTGTACTGTACTGCGCTGTGCCCCTCGCCCTCGCCGTACGTTCGTTATGCAAGTGCGGGTGCTGTGCAATCAATCTGGTCCTTTGCTGGGACCAATCCGATGCTTCAGTTGCCATATGAAGTACGTACTGTACTCCTTCGTAGGTTCATCTCGGCCCCGGGCCCAGAGGCGCAGTCCGGCCTCGCCCGCGTTGCCCATCTGAATGCCCCTGTTGAAACGTTTCCCGATATAATGTGTAGTGGTGCTCGCTTCTCAGCGACTCCCTGTCACATCCGGGGTGGTCCTGTACTCCCCAGGCCTGCTATTCCTGATCTGGTAACTCGTGTCTGGAGCTTCGCTGTTCCGGAAGATCACTGATGTCAAGAGCTTCTCCATGAACCACTTACATCTGTCACCCTGTAATGACGATGAACATGCCTGTCAATCTGCTGGTGCATGGCCCGACCGGCCGCACGCCCCCAGATCTCTGTAGACTTGAGCTTCCGCCGTCTCAAACCCAGAGTCGTTGGTTTTGGCGCGTGTTTCATCCTGGCTTGAGCCCCTCCACTACCATCTCCATGATCCCCATCCCGCCGTCACTCTCCAGAAGCACTACCGAACAAAACTAGTTAATTTTATGTGTCCGGCCTCCATGGTGATGTCGACATGTGGTCTCCACATCGCGTCGACTCAACTCAGCGCGCAGTAGGAAATTTGCCCAACTTCAACGGCCGAGGTGGAGACCAAGAATGACATCGTCTGATGGTGGGAATAATTAGCAATATGGCCGCCGATTATCTGATACGCACTGCTATTTTTCATCGGCAGAGCAGTGCGCCGGTGAATTAGTTAGTGCTTCCACGCTAGGGCCGTCTTCACGAGCCAGGCACAACTCACTAGTTGGCAGTTGCTTTATCTGAAGGCACACGTATCCGTGGTACCAACAAAGAGATTATTGCGCAGAGTACGGAGTAGAAAAGGGTAATGTAGTTCCGATTTCTTGAAGCGGCCGCCCGACGGCTCAAGGGGTTCCAGCATGCCAGAGAGACAACAGCCACATTCCATTTTCCGGCAAATGCTGCAAGTCCGAGATAGTTATCGAGTTTGCTGGCCTCAAGAGAGTAATTAATCACATATTCAACTCCAATATGCCAATTTGCAGGCCCAGCCTTCCACCAGAAAAACCAGACACTTACTGGTGGCGCCAGGGTTCACGCCGTTTGAGTACATACATAACTAGTTAGTTAGTCCAGAGCTTGACGTGAAACGGTAAAAAACGCCTTGAGAAGGTTGAATTATCAAGCCTCGTCCCCCACTGGGATCCTCCTCACCACATGTGCAGAGTTCCTGCATCCGCGAGCTTTGGCTGTGATACTTGTGGTTCAAGCCTGGGGACCGCAAATGCCGCAAACGGTCTAGCACCAGCTAATGGGTGCCATTTGAAGACACCCCTTGTTCGTTTATGTCAAAAAAAGAGGTGGAGGTTATAATAAGAAGCGGGATGGCTGTGCAACGCATAACTTATCTGCCATCTGTCAAGGATGGTAACGCACCCAATGAGAAATCACAGTTTGAAAGGAGGAGTTTATATGATTTACAATCGCGATTAGCCAAGCATGGCATATCTCGTCGAGCTTCTTTGTGTCCTGCAATCAATTGTTTCTTCGGGCACTGCCTCTGGGAAAGGCTGCAGCATAACTACCCACTTGAGCAGAGTTTTGTACACCGCCGCGTCATCTGTCTTCAATATTTGCTATCTTTTTCAGTCACAGTCGTCGTACTCTGCATCGCATGGTACATATCGCATCTCACAGCGATGATCATCATTAGTGCCTACCATGCTAGGCGCTTGCCTTTATATTAACGTCATAGTATCTAGGCGGGAGTGCCTGATTTGACACGAGGTACCAAGAACGGTGCAAGGATGGGCGATTTGCTTGCCGAGGTAGGCAATGCTATCTCCACGATCCATCTATGTTCGAGCGAGGCTGCCGTCGTTCCGATCACCAACGTCAGATGTCTCGGGCTGGGGCCTGATCTATAAGTACGTACTGACTGGACGGTACCATCACACCGAAAATCGCGCAAGCTTGCTTGGAGGATCAAGCGGTCCTGGAAAGCGTTTCCAGAACATACGCAGTACGTAGTATGTCATTCCAGCAATACTGATATTAAAAGATGACAGCTTTAACGGGTGGTTGTAGCATTGTAACCCATGTTATCCTTGCATTAACTCACACTGCGCCGACTCCCTTGTCGTACCAGCACCGGAACCTCGACATGGCTTGGTATTACAGTACATGTTAATGTTGCCGATCCGCCATCTTGGGACGGTGTAACTCATGGTGGAACAAGATATGGGAAAAGAAATATGAGAAGAATAGGGAGTCCGCGGTCCTTACTGGGGAGGGGAGCAAAATGCTGGACAGAAATTACAAATGGAAAGTCCCATCATCAGCAATTTCCGTGGGAGATCTCTGTGCAGCCAGGTGAAAAGGTGGAAGGGGCAGACCTTCAACGAAACCGACAGGGGCCGATAAGTGGACCATGAGAAGTGAATCTCATTAACTCTTTGCTTTTTTCTCTGATACCTACTAGACTAGTGTTGTGTCTGATCCTCATTTATCGGGTTCGCTGGCTTTCTTCCCCGAGCACTCGGGACCGGATTGATTTTCGCTGGCCGGTTTAGTGGCTGACTGAAAGTCCGTTGTCAGCCTGTAGTGGTGGTTGATTGAGTGCATCGGTCAAGGCCGAGTCAACTGAATCCAGCGGTTTGGCAACCCCAAGCATGCGGGCCAGATGAGGGGCTCCCGAATGAGACCCTGTGGCGGCTCACACTCCAGCGGACAGTCGTAGGTACATAGGTACCTAGATAGATGAAACTAAGGTCGGGCCAATAAAGGCCGTTTCTATCGGTTATGCGCTCTTGCACCGCCTCGACGTGGCATCAGCCAGCATACGATATAAATATTCAGCCCTATCGATTGTCTCTTGAGCCCAACGAGACCAATCCCTTCTCGCATGTCTTTCCTTGGCCTTTTAGAGTTGTGCATCGCGTGGGAGGTTCGCTTGTCTGCGGCGGCTCACGACTTGGGTAACCACTCGTGTTCGTCCTTAGGCGCGGTTCCGCTCATGTCTTTCCGCAGCCTTCATTTGTCCATGTGGTATTTAGCGAAGGCGGGCGACACGGGCCAGCCAATGTTCAGAGCTTGTTTCCCAAACAGGCAAAGCCAGGAGCCACCTCTTTGTAAACTTATCCCATTTCGTCCAAGCGCTATCGACCCCTTACCCCTGCCTCAGGGCTTCGAGGCGGAGAGGACCCTGGGCATCACCAACAGAAGACATTACATAGTAGGGATCCGCCTAGCATCATCTAAACATTTCCTACTACGTAGTAGTCACATCTCACTCTCCCGATGCTTTTTGCGATGAGACTGTCCACGTTTCACGAAAGGCCGTCATAGCTACCGTGTGGCTACCATGTTCCTGGTCCGTTGTTTTGAGTCTGTTGGTCGGGAAATGAACCAACACATCCCAGTTGTATGTATCCGTAAGATGCCCGACAACACAGAAGTAATTCAGACGGAGGTTCCCGATCGTAAGATACTAGGAACTCAACGATGAGTACCGTAACCCGCAGCCACCCTCATGCCGGTAGTTCCTCTATCGTGGAGCTCCTACCTAAAGTGGAAGGTAAACACCGAGGAGATGTGCAAGTTCGCTATGTTATGATGAACAAATGGTGTTTGTTAGACACAGCGGAGGTACCGCTGCATCGGGTTGTCCAGCATTCGGGCCATGCTGTGCTTACTGGCCGCTGATAACACGAGGTAGCCTCAAGAGTCAAGCAGACAACCTACTTGTAGGCTCTCTATTTTGCAACGTAGTCACCAAACATTACAAAGAACACTCACTACCTTCACCGTTTCTTTGTGATAGGGTCGCCCCGCCTTTCATCGCTAGGTGTGGAATGGCGGGAAGGCTGCAGCGCTAGGATGTGGCTGATGACGCTAATGCTAAAGGGTAGCAATTTGGGACCAGGCTGCCTCATTGCTGGGTGTGTAGGGCTGAGCACAGACATCGAGGGCAGGTACCATCATTAGATGCTTGCCACACGCTCGCGGCGGTACCCAGGTAGGTACTCCGTATCCATAATCCGTACTCCGTACTCCGTACCGCGATCTGAAATGGCTCGGCAGTGCCTACCTTGTCTACTACCTACCTACCTTATGGATACCTCTAGGTACGGACCTGCTTTCCCAGTCCCGTCTTTGTTGTAGCCCGCGGCAGGACCCCGCCGAACACCCAGGCTGTGTGCCTGCCAATTGGACGGTTCAGTCCTTTCCAGGTTGTCTCCCCCCTTGTAACCTCCGCCATTTTCTGCCCCTTGGGGCCCATGCCAAGCCAGCACATCCAATCCTCCCATTTGTTCGCATTTTCAATATTCTCCTCGGAGCGGCAATGAGTGCGCTGCATTTATGTGAATGGACACACAGCATTCCATTGCTCCTGGACCTCTATTCCGCGTCACCGTTGTCACCGCAGCCGCCAGCCATGGCATCAACTGCCATCTTGACGATCTTAGAGGTCAAAGCCTACATCCCAACAACAATCACCTCGCACTCTGAAGTCTGCACAGTCATGGCACAGGGCTACCTCCGATGACAATCTACCGTATGTTTCAAATCAGCACTCAGTACAGTACATGTCTGGTGACACGGCAGCCTAGATTGTCAGACATGCCTATTATCCCAATGATACATTCAGAGTTGATACGTGTTTCTCAGCTGCTAACCATTACGAAGCTCCGGCCAAAGACGGCGCTTTAAGGGCTTTCACGGCAGACCGAGACAACACATTGCCGTCGGTGTCCTCAGAGTATACTTTGTGTCAGCAAAGCGAACAAAAGCAAAATATGTCATGGGAAAAACACGGAGCTACGTCAAAGCAGCATTGTCCGCCCGTCATCCTTCCTCCTCCACCACCAGGCCAGACATACGCTAGGAGCCTCCCAAATTCCTTCAACGGCTCCTTCAGAGCCTCGGTACCCGTGCTGGTGTCCCACTGGCGCACCCAACAGTAGCGCGATCCAGGTTGCCAGCGTCGGCCGCCCGAGCAAGCTCTCCCGCATGGCCGTTGACCCTGCCCCTTTCTTGGCTGCTGATTGGAGGTCGATATCCTAGCAAGCAGATAAAGTTATCGAGCTCTCTCGGCCTCGCCGATGCGACTACGTAGCCAGCCATTAATCTGACTGCCTGCAACTGTCCGCAGCCGCCGTTTCCGTGGTCCGCAACTCCGCCTCATCCTCTTTCAGAATGATTTCATCACTATTTCTATCTTATCGGAACTGGCTGCAATCGAAACGGTCACACATCATTGCTGCACAGTGATGAGATGAGAGTTCCATCAGTCTACAGAGTACTCCGTACCCTACCGCGAGTCTCCCTTGGGTGTCAGGTGTCACTATTGAAAAGCAAAGAGGCTACCAATCCCATGAACGTCAAGAGACAATCGGATACGACAATCGGACACCCCACACCTATCCGAGACAAAGTGACACGGCGAAATAGACAAGATTCGGAGTAATCAGCCATGCCAACCTTTTGAGATCTTTCATCGTCTCCTTTCATAGTCAGACCACCTCAGTCCCGCACTTTCAACCCCTCAAGACCACCCCAAGCCCACTTCACCACGGACGTGTCTTGCAGATCTCTGGTTAGCAGCGGCTAGAGGCAGGTCTCTAATTTCTGCCCTACAGGCTCTAACAACGTCAAGAGCCCCGTCTAAGCTCAGATACGCACTGCTCTTGGCTGTGACCCATCTCTTCTGAAGTCAACTACGTAGTGGAGAGTACGTGAATATTAAGTACGTATGTGCACATACACTGACTGGGCCACCACGCCTGTGGAAGCTCCGTCTCTCTAGACTGTATTTGGCATCTTCCATGTTTATCTTCACTCGTCTGAGACGCAATTTCTTGAATCTCCTACTTTGGCAAAAATCATCCTCCGTATTCGTCGTGTTGCACGGCGCAAAGACAAACCATGGTGTTGAGACTTGGCACCGCTTCCTGGTTAGCCACCTGCGAGGCGATTTCCGGGACGAGAGTACTTGCTGTATTAACCATAGATCATGAAGCTTACAGCTAAGTTGATTTGCAAGGTTTGTTTAGGATACGCAAAGTTGGCGAGAGCCCCTCTCTCCTTTTCTTCTTCCATAAACATGTCATGACTTTGACCAAAGTCGGTCTCTGCACATGTGGAGAGAAGGAGACAATGACGGTTGGTAACTGACGACGTTTGGTGTTTATTCACGTTGTGGTTATGTGTTTGATGACCAGCTTTGTCATTACATGAACAACACTCTGGAGTCTGGTGGGAACTATTAAGTTCTCTCTCTTGACAAGCAATGGCAGAAACAAGCCCTGTCGATCACAGCACATGACACATTTACAGAACAGACTGTCTTATTCGTGATGATGCATGTGTTATGTCCACACATGATACCAGATCTTGTCAGGTACCTAGGCGTATCGCACACCTTGAACACGGAGTTTCAAGTGATCGACGACGGAGAAAAGGCTGCGGTGTTATTAACGTTACGCTTTACCCCAGATGGAAGGCAGGTTACTGTAGTAGTCAGTTGTGTCATATCATAACAGAATGCTTTGAAGACGGGTCAACGATACATCCCGAGTCTTCGATGACAGAACAAGGGGAACCCCGCAACATCTCTCGCGATTAGCAGAGGCACGGTTACAGCTCTTTCAGGACAGAAATGAAGTAGGGCTGGCGAGGTGAGACCCACTGCCATCATTGCCTGGTATTAATCCTCGGCGCAGGAAAGCGTCGACCCCGTCCATTCATCATGACCGGACTCTCACAAACCCACTCACGACCCCCCTTGTACCCCTTTGCTTTGCATGGCCCGAGTGCGAGCTTAGTGCCCGTCGAAACGCCCGGAGATCTACCCACGCCCACGTAGCTTCGAATGAACGATGCTGCTCAAGCGTGTGCCTTTGCTTCTCTCTAGCGGTGGTCTAGGCGCTCGTCATTCAGGGGACAGCCTTGTATTAACGTCGAAACCCATTCAGACCGATCTCGCGAGCGCCACCGGCCTAACTGTCAGACTAATGGGAAGGCCAACGTCCCGTTGGCAACTCGATCGAGGCCTAGAACGTTGAAGTGGGAAAAAGAACAACGCCTCTTGATTTGCTACTGTTTTGAGCCGCCAATGACGCCCTGAAAAGATTGAGTCTTGGGTCAAGATTCGGCGACGACAGTCTTCCACGATACCCATGTCAAGACACCAAGTTAAACGAACGATTCCTTTTCGGTACCAATAGACGAGAGGCGTTTCTAACGCAATCAGACACACCCCTAAGGCGAAGATTTTCTGATGTTGACCAGGTCGAAGCAGCAAATGCTGGCTCACAACTACCTTGCATATATCCTTTACATAGGTGTTCAGCATCTAACTATCTGGATATGTAACGTCAAGTTACATAGTAAAGAACGGTCAGTCTCATGTCGGGGAATTAAGATTGCGGCCGTCGTTAACACCGACAGATCTGTGATCGACAGAGCTTCCCTGTGGCTTCGGGTGCCCACAACGCTTGGAGAGAGGTGTGTGGATGAGGAGGTTTCACATCAATACAGTGTACTATGTACTCCATACAATGGCAGCAACCTCATCTGAGCGACCCGACACAGTGGATGATGCGCGCCTTGCCGCTTCGAGTCCCCCTGTCAAAATGGGACACTGTTCTCCTGATACCTGGTTACGTTCACGAGGAGAAGCTCCAAGGGCCCGCCCTGTTGACTCTCCGGTTGCAAAGATAAGTAAGTTATGCTTCCAGGCTTGTATCCCTACCAGCAGTGTACATGCAGTACTCGCGCCGTATCCGTACTCTGGGCTCCGGGCTCACCTGCTCATCCCTACCCCGACCCCCGTGGTTTATCACGGTCGGCCATTTCTGTCCATTCGCTGGAGGCGCCAGAACAAAGGGAATGTGTGTGACAGCCTCGGACAGCCATGCATCCGAGATTATTGCTGCAAGTCGATGTCTGTCCAGGCCTGAGATTCCCTGGGCCCTCTCCTGCAGCCCGAACGATGCTACCCTTCCCCGGCAAGAGTGTTACACTTTGCTCTGGAACTGTCGCCGTGGTTGCCTCTCTTGGGATTTCCCGTTGCCGCTTTCGCTTGAAGGAGCGCTATCGCCCTTGAATGGGCAATCTGAGAGAGGGGTGTGGCTGTTGGGTGAGTTGTTTCTCTCATCCTCGGGCAGTGAGTGGTGAGTGGTGAGTGGTGAGTGGTGAGTGGTTGGACTGTTCGTCCCACAGCAAGGCGTATTTGTCTTTGAGGGTCTGTCTGCCTGCCCAGGCTTGGCATGACGCTGGGCCCATCGGCCTAATTCCGCTGGTCACAGCCAGACAGACAGACAGGTACGGAAACAACGGGAGTCAAGGGGTTTGCGCCCTGTGAGATCGACATGAGGAAGGATTCTTTCCGCAGCAGTAGCTTTCGATCTCTCGTTGACTACTACTCCGTATATGGTATCCGTACTGTACTTCGTTTTGTGTTTTGCAGCATTAACTTATGCTCAAGGATACATGGGGTTGGGAAGCTCCAGTCGATAAGATGTCGGGGGTCTGTCTCCCTGCAGCAGACCAGCATTTGAGCAGCATCAGACCGGCATCCTGGGCGTGCCCGAGGATGGCCATGGCTGGCCTCTAACTAATTATTGCTTCGAAACGAAACCTACGGGTACGGATAGAGAGCGGCATTGAGCGTTTGGCTCTCGCTCCGGCCACCACCCCCGGCGCGCTATTCCCCAAGTTGAACCCTGACCCCCAGTTCACTAGCCCATCCCTGGCGATGCCGTCCTCTTGGCGCGTGACCTCGAGGCTACGACAGTCGCATCTGCGCGCGAGCTCGCCTAAGTGCGGAATAGGCTCCGTCTCTTAACCGCGCCTCGAATAGAGCCTGGTCTCCTCCACAAGACGACCGTTAAGCATGAAACGAAGAGGAAGAGCGCGAGGACCATTCATCATGGCAGCCTCCACCATTGTCCGAAATACGGAGTACTGTACTATGAGATTCCTTAGATGTGAACCCTCGGGTCCGTCGGACGACATATTGATTGACGGGAGATTGCATGCATGACATGGAGCATTCTACACCTAAGCATCAGGGGTGTCATCACATCTGATGCCGCCCGCTGGTAAAATTGTGTGCATAATATGTATGGCATCTACACATTTGCAACCTCACTCCTCCAGCCCCAGCCGCCCATGGTCTTCTCTTCCAGTAGTGTCATGCCCGAGGCTTCGCATATCTTTATTACCACGTCCCTCACTGCTTTTACTTCGTCTTCGCTAGCGCCACCATTGAGTGCTCCTCTCAAGTGGCCCTTGAGTTGGGGGTTTACCTAGAAACATATCAATCAGTGTCATGGTCAACAGCTGTCTGGTGGCGGGAAGGAAGGGAACTCACGTCTTGTGGAATGAGACCAGCGATGAGAACAAATGAGGTCTCAGCCGGTGTAAGCACATCAGTGTTGCTGAGGACATATCCGTATGTCAACCTCGCCATCAGACCTAGATCTTGGGCACCTGATCGATCCAGTTGACCCATGATTCGCCGAGATATCTTGCCATATATCTGGTTAAAGAAGGTTTGCCCTCGTTCGAGTACCTGAGCCGGTGGCAGATCGTATAGATCCCTTGATCTGGAAGAGACACTGTCTCCTGTGCTTGAGTCGAGTAGTTCCTCCGGTGTCACTGTTTTCAACGCCAGCAGGGCGTTGATGGTCTGCAGGGAATATCAGTAAGAGTTTTTGTATGGCTTTAGCGGACACGTCCATACCTTTGGCATCCCTCCGACGGCAGCGGCCTTAATAAGAGCTTCGCGAATGCGCCTTAATATATGCAGTTGCTCTTCTCGTACCGGCACAGCCCTGGCTCCATCAATGTCTACCCCGACAGCATGCTTGAAGACTTTGGGTAGCTCGTCTGGTCGGTTGAGTGCAGACAATGTAGCTGCAGAAATAAAGTACCATGTATTTCTGGGTAGATTTGGCTGCTGTCGGATGGTTGCGAGTAGCGCCGGCGTGAGAACTGGTGGTGGTGCCATGGTGTTCTATATTGTATGTTAGACTGGACTTACACGGACAGCCAATGGATAAGTAGTAAGCGGTAGGTTTACTTGCAGGTAGTTCATAAAGTAAAAAAACCAATACTTCGATGCCGCAAGATATCTAATGAAAGATAGCAACGCAATGATGGCCTACTGTAGAGTGTGTGATCATAAGCTTCTTCAATCTCATCAATAAGACTCTTTTTCTTCTTCGATGCTGCAGGGTAAGCAGCTCACCAAGCAAAGCAACCAGACTCTTGGCAATTCTGATGACCAACGGTTAAACACCGGCAACCTACCTGCCACCAGTTCACGAAGGAACAGCATCACGTGCCTCGACCCGCCACCCCTGCCTGCGTCATCGCTCATTGTGGCTCTGCTTAACGTGGCATCAAGCGATAACAACGGCCTCTTCTATTTGCTTTCGTCGCAACATTTACATTTACTGGGTGGCCCGCAATCTTCAACAATGGGGATGTGGGCGTGATTGGTTCTTCTCTTTAAACCTCAGAAGCACCTTCTTATCGCCAGAGATTCCCATGCCCAAAATGCGGCTGGGCTGGTATGCTGGGGTAAGTATCTCGTGGTGGGAAAGCTCGGGGAAGCTATCTGGAGCTTATAGCAGATCTCACCGAACATGTGCTGACGGTTCATCATCAAAGGCCTCAACGGCCCTCGCGGGCACTGTCGTCCTCTCGGCATTTTATCAGCGTGCCAACTTCTACTCGGCCATGGTCTATCTCGCCCAGAGTAACTTTTGTCTCTTGGTATGTGATCTCGCCTGGGAAACCGGAGCTTCCTGGCATAGTTGAGCTCACAGCGTCTCAGGTATTAGTCAACTTTTCCCTGCTACTCTACAGCAGTCTCGTCTACGGTCTTACCCGATTATTCTTTGGGCCGCTTCGCGCGGTCGAGGTCGAGCAGCTCACCGAGCGAGCCTGGTTCGCCATAACAGAGACATGCCTAGCCATGACTATCTTCCGCGAGGAGATCGGGGCCTGGTTCCTTGTCATGTTTGCGGCGCTTGTGACAGGCAAGGTCTGGGGCTGGATTGGTGATGGACGAGTCGAGGTTCTCGAGCAGCAACCGCCTGCAAACCCTCGTCTATTCCACCTGCGACTCAGCGTGTCCCTCACGCTCAGCTTTATTTACGACATCTACATCCTTCGATACACGATAAATACTGTCATCCAACAGGCGCGGCCCAACATGATGGTTATGTTCCTCTTTGAGTTTGCCGTCTTGGCAACTTGCTCGTGGCGGACAGCAGCCCGGTACGCCTTGTCCTTGACAGAGCAGAACATACAGGAGGCACAGAAGCGAACGCGGCTAGCTGAGCGGAGGAAAGAAGTTAGAGAGGAGCGCGAAACGATTGTGCGGCAGCGGGAAGCAGCAGCTGCAGCGGGCGAGGAGGTTTCGGACGACCCGTTACCGAGCGAGGACGACATTGACGAGATGGATATCGAAGTGCCGGGATGGTCAGCCAAAGGAGAGTTCGTCCTTTGGCTGGATCTGGTAACCGGTAAGGTGCCCTCATTACTGCGAGAATGCATAACTGACAGCCTTAGACATGATCAAACTCGGCATTTATGTTGCCTTCTTCTTTATGCTCCTAGCGTTCTACGGCCTCCCCATTCACATCATGAGGGACCTGTTTATGACGTCGCGCGACTTCATCAAGAGACTGGGCGCCCTGCTACGATATCGAAAAGCCATCCAGGAAATGAACCGATACCCCGACGCGACCCAGGAAGAGCTTTCCCGAGAGGATACTTGTATCATCTGTCGCGAAGAGATGCGACCATGGGACCCCGACAACAACCCTGGCGCGATCGACCGCATTCGCCCCAAGAAGCTTCCATGCGGGCATATTCTGCATCTTGGTTGCCTCAAGAGCTGGCTCGAACGCCAGCAGGTGTGTCCAACCTGCCGTAGCCCCGTTACCCTCACCGACAATGCGCGCGCCGCGCAGAACCGAGCTGGCGGCGGCGGTGGCGGCGGCTTCCGGATAGAGCTTGGGCATAGAGGTCCCGCAGACCAACAGGCGCCGGCAAACGCGAGAAATGCTGCTGCTCAGGGGCAGCAAAACGGCGATGGAGTGAGACCTGACCAGCGTCAAGGAGGACCTAGAATCTTTAACTTTGGCCCCATTCGAGTTGGGTTTGGAGCCAATAACCAGCAGGTGCGAGAGCTCGCACAGCAGTTTGGAATGCCGCAAGGGGCCGTCAACCCGGGGCTTGCTCCTCCTACACCAGCGGTTGCTACACCGGGTGCCGCTGGGAACACAGCTCCAGCTACCCCTTTCCCACCAGTTGGAGATAACTTCCAGAACCTTGGAAGTCTTCTTCAACAGGCTGATCATATGATTCAGCGTGAGGTACAATCTCTTCAGCTTGCGCAGCAGGAGCTGCAGACCATCCATCTCCTCCAAGCAGAGCTTCAACGTCTACGCCAAAGACAACAACACCAAGAACAACCACAGAATAGCCAAGCGCAAGCGGCTCCCTTTTCTGCTTTACCCATGCCACAACCTCCAATGATGCATCAATATCAACACTACCCGATACCGCCTCAAGTGGCTGTAATGCAGGCCCCTGGCTTCCCAGCGTTCCCTGCTATTCCTCCTCGGAATCCTAGCCCCCTCATGGCTCGTCACGGTGCTCCTAACAACGCCGTGCCTATTCCTGCAGGAAGCGCTGAGCTTCCCGAGGGCGTTGTTATCCCGCCTGGCTGGTCTCTGCTGCCGCTGCATAGGTTGGATGGTGGCCAGAGCTCGACACAGCCTTCGCCCCAGGCCGGGCCTCAGGCTTCGGTGGTAGACGGCACTAACTTGCCCCAGCCGCCGCCTGCTGCTAGACAGCCATCGCCGAGCGGTAGCGGGAGCAATGAGACCCATCAAGCTCCAGCTGAGACTAGCACTCGTTTTTCTCAGCCCTCACAGTCCACGTCTCAATTCACGCGAGCCGTCGCCTCTCCTCCTGTCGTGGCTCCCAGCCCACGGATGCCTAACTGGGGAGGTTCAGCTCAGCTTTTTGGCAACGGATCTCGTTTGGATCAGTCCGAGCCGTCGCAGAGCGAGCCTCAGGCTGAAGCCGGCACGAGTCGAGCTGTTCCTATTGAACCATCCTCGCAACTCGAACCTTTGAGAGCAGAGGAACCTCAGGTGCAAGAGAGTGAATCACCGGCATCGGAAGACTCGGATGATTCAACTGAGGACACACCCGCAAAGGGTAAGGCGAAGGCCGTGACCGTTGAGGACGTGCATGATGAGGAGGACACCAAGGTAGAAGAGAGCAAGGAGAACAATTCCTAGATGATCTTCGTACGACAAAACATTCACACATGCTTCTCACCTCCTCCTGTGCCGCTCTCTGCATAAATGTAGCATACAGCCCTAAATATCCTTTACAGAACCCCCATCTCGAGCTCATAAAGAGCTCACATCTTTGAGTGGAGGCAGCGACATGAACTCGGCGTTTTAGAGGTGTTTTTTCCCCCTTACTCTTTTCTCTTGGGTGTTTTTTGTTGTTTTTGGTGTACAGATTAGTTAACTAGCAGAAGCCGAGCCAAGGCGTCTTCATCGATTGTATTTGAAAGATGAAAGAAGAAAGCGAAATGCAATTTATCATACCTCGTGTTTCCTCAAATGCAATTTATCATGCCTCGTGTTTCCTCTATTGTTATCGCTCGACGTATCCCTTGACTCCTGAAGATGCCCAATGAGAACGCGACCAAGAGCTGTAGGAGAGGCGATCATGATGAATTCAAGGCTTGATATGCTGTACCCATGCGATTCTGTTACGGTACACCAAGTTCTCCAAACTCCTCCATCATGGAAGCTAATGCGATGCTAATGGAAATCCGACAAGTGAAATGAACCAACTGGAAAATAATGGCAAAACGAAGAATATGCAAGAACTGGCGAATGAACCTGGAAATGCGTTTCAAGAAAATCTCCTTTCCTGCTCTTGATAAACGTCCAAGAGACGCTTCCATAGTATCGATATCCCACGAAAAATACACCAGACAAACAAATGAACAACGAATCAAAAAGCCAGTAGTAGACCCGTATCAGCGGCACAGTTACCCAAGAATCCCATATCATGCCTGTGCCTGTTCACACACCCGCTCGTAGTCTTGACACGGTACGCATTAATCATTCCTCCTCATCCTCATCTGTACCTAACCAACCAACATCCTCCTCTCCTCTTCCATAGTGGATGATAACAAGAGGCTCGATGCCTTCCAATCGACTAGGAGACTCACTCGACGCGTGTATGGCCTTCTCCTATGTTTCGAGCACATCAAGGTCTTTGTCCTTGGGTAGTAAGCTGGTCTCATACTCAGGAATATCCTCACCCTTCTCCCACGCAGCGCCGGGTCCGGAATAACTGGGCTCGGGAATCGTCGACTGTTGCGAAGTCGTTGCCGCAGGGTCGAAGCTACCACTGCTCATGTCGCGCAGGATGCTCGACTGCCGCTCACCTTTTACCGGTTGAGGACTAAGGACGCCAGGAGCGGACTGCGCAATATAAGTAGGTGATATCACATCTCCCGACCCAAAGGGCAACGGGCGTGATGGAATATCCCGACTCACTCCTGCGCCTTCTCTGCTCCCTCCCTCGTCTCTGCCACCGAGCTTCTTCAGCAATACATCCGATTGCTGCTTGGCCAACTTCTGGAGCTGCTCTAAAGGATCCTGGTGATGCACCACCAAGTCAGTCAACCCACACAGGCAGTCCTCAGGCCTCCAACGTCTCCCATGCACACATACCCAGTCAGACTGCGCGGGCACTCCCTCAGCCTCGGGGAGCTTCTTCGCCCCATCTTCTTCACCATGCCCCTCATCTTCTCCCGACCAGAACGACTGACGATGAACTGGGGCTGGCGTAACTGGCAAGCTAGGACGCTCTACCGCGCTAGGGAAATCGGTAAGTTTTAGGCCACGATGCCGCACACCCGTAGGGTCGTCCTTCCACAAGCCAGACGATGGGCTCTGGATACGCTTGATCGACCCTGAACTCTTTCCACGCTTGTGGCCTCGTAAACCGTCGACGTAGCGCTCAATCTCTGGTACCTCGTCCCAAGCATTGACACGCGTGTACGTTGTCCAGGGATTCGCCGGAGTGATATGTACTGTTGGAGTAGACGGCGTGGACGGCTCGCTCTTCGCATCGGTTGTTATAGAAGCCACACCAGAAGAACCTGCTGGAGCCTCGCTGGTTACAGAAAACTCTGATACTGGCTCCGGTTCTGGCTCTGCAGGCTCTGGTTCCCCAACAAAGGTTCTCGTCGGGCGAGATCGGTTGCGTTCCCAGGGAAAGATTTCTGTAACGGGCTTCGAACGCGCTGCCGGGGGCGCCTTTGGAACCTCGTACCACATGTTCTTTGGCGGGCTCGGATACCGCTGAGGCGGTACAAAAGGCGCTGTGTCCCGGGACATCTCGTAATGAGTAGAGGGGAAGTTGAGCGCTTCAGGTTTTGAGTCGGAAGGTGGTGGTTGCCTAGCAAGGTCAGTGATCCTAGCTCGAGGGGGCCAAGGAGCTGCAAGCGATATGCCTACCTTTGAGCGTCCCAACTATGCATCGTGATAGGAGGCGGCTCCTTCTTTGGCTCCGTATGCTCTTGCACATACTGGTCCCTCTCGCGGTGATGATGGTCGGAACTGCGGTGATCTTGGTGTTGCTCGGCTTGGGATCCGGAGCTAGAATGTTCGCCTAGATGAACAAAATGCGAGCCTTTAGAGGTCGAATCAGAAGTTGGAGCTCCGCCGTGAGCGCCGTGATCATGGTGTGGTTCATGTTGATGACCAGACTCTTGGGGATGACCGGTTTCTTGAGGATGAAGTTGACTGCCTCGATCATGTGCATGGTGCTCGTGGGTTGGCGCCGGGGGAGGATGGCCTCCGGCAGGAGCAGGGCCCTGGTGCTCTTCGTCGTGGTACTCATTCTTAGACGGCTCTTGATGGACAGAGTGAGGTTGCCACTCCCCCTTAGTAAAGTACTGCACGTATTCGTGAGAAGGAGGAGCAGGAGGAGCTCTTGAGGGCGTGGACTCCTAGAGAGGCATGTTATTAGCAAACGATGCTTCCATACCGAGTCTGGAAAGGTTTACCTGGTGCCTGTAGTGCCTGTCGTAGACTGCCCACCATCGGCCCACCATCTCGTTGAAGGGGTCGTTCCCATGAGGGGCATCTCGACCACTAAACCATGGTTTGTTGGAGCCAATGAAATGCACCATGTTGATGCTACTCTGAAAGTGCCGGTATGCTGGTACATACTGGTAATGAGCAGACGGGGTGACGTTGTAGGTGAAGCTGAGGCGATTGTACTGGTTGCCAAAGTGCATGTTGATCAGACCCTGATCGGCGCCATCAAATGAGATGCCCCTCTCTGCCATTGCAATCATGGCATAGTAGTCGCCCATATTGGGCGTGAAGACCATGACACCTGTATTGAAGAGGTCAGGCCATCCGATATCAGGAGCGGCGGAAAATGGGTGGCTGATGTCGAAGAGCTCCTCAGGAGCACGGTATGCGACAATGTCGGCATCAATGTAGACAATCTTTGAAAACTGGGTGAGTTTCCAGAGATTGATTTTGGTAAAGGCCGAGTGCAGGTCCCCTCGGTTCATGAGGTAGAGATTGGCTGGGTTGTCATTATGAATGCGCGGCACGGGGAAGATGTAGTCGTAAACCGTCTAGTCGAGCAGCAGCTGGTCAGCCCCGAAGGCTTTGGAGAGGCGCAAGAGGGCTAGGAGCTCACCTTGAGCTGCGTAATAGCATCAGCGGATACCGAATCGAGCGTGACGATGACTGCAAGCTTGCGACGGGCTCCAGCATCGCGCAGAGAGTGGGCGAGGACAAGGGCGCCTATGGAGGTGTTAGCAGATGCCCAACACAGCGCAGGGCGGGAGCTCATTGGGAGGGATTGACGAACCGGGAAGGTATGAGTCGCTCAAAAGAAGCTATTCACAGGTCAGCAAAGGGCCTAGGGATTAGATGGCCAGGCTGGAAAGGCTTGGAAAGGCTGAAGGAAGACAAACCGTAGCATAGACCTGCTCCCCGCCTGCACCTGAAGCAGCCATGACGGAGTAAGTTGGCAAACCTCGGAGCAAGTTGCCGAGATCAGCTACAGGTTTAAGAGGCCGGTCAGCAACCCATGAGTGGGGGAGATTGGTAAGGAGTGGAGAGCGAGTTCCAAGTATAAGTATAAGTTGAAGTTGAGGTTGAGGTTGAGGTTGGAGGTTGACGAGTTGTCGCGATTGACGAGGCGCGTCTAGCAAGAGCTTGCCTTTTCTAGGGGTATACTAGCGTAGGAGCGAGGTGTGTTCTGAAGCAATGGTGTTGATTGTGATGAGTTCGATATGATGCTGTGAAAGATGATAGCAATACTCTGTCAGACGTGTTGTCTGGGTAGAGATTGAAAGGCAGCAAGAGAAAGATGTCGTGGTGATGTGATGATCCGATGATGCCCTGGAGGGGGAAGTTCTCTAAGCGCAAGCTCCTGTGGGTCAGCCACCGGTGGTGTCCGTCCCCACAACCAGCGGGCATGAACGCCAGGGCTGTTCCCTGTAATTCGGTCAAGCTTCAGCGGACGCTAACAGGCTCTGTAGCACAGCTGCACAAGCCTTGGCTCCTCTAGAACTCGCTGGGAGCGAGAGTGCAACAGGTTCGCGAAAGGGAATGAATGTTCAAGAGGCTGATACCATGCCTGTAGTAACTACAACTTGGAGCTGCTACTACTGGCGCCCTCGTGTCTACAACAAACTCGTCAGTCAGGCTCTCGTATATACCTAGTAGAGTAGCAGCCCTTCCAAGGTTCGGGTTGGGCTTCCGCAAGTGGCGGCACCCCCTAGCGTAGCGTATCGCCACTAATTAATTGCCTAGGCAATTTCAACGGCTACACACCATGATCCATCCCATCCATCCTCTGACGTTGGACCTTTTCATAACTACGTACTCTATTATTCCAGAGATAACTGAGCTGTTGCCAGCTACGGAGTACAGAGACCTTCAATCATCGTAACTACGCGATGAATGACCCCCTGCACTCAGCCCAAACAAGACACGATCCCTTGTCAGTTGCTGCAAGTCTCGGGCACATGGGACCGTTAATCTCAACCATTCCAGGCCGTAACGTTTGTTCCCTTGATGACCAACAAGAGAGCTGTTCTTGATGGAAGCACCTCTGCATCCATCCAATTACCTACCAAACCCCTTTTCCTCCTCAATAAACATCCAATCTCCTCTATCCCCGGGGCAGATGCCAGTCGGAAGATGGATGCTGTGACCTCGAGGAGACGCTGCTGATTCTGCCGTTATTACCCACCGAGAGAGACATCGGGATATATACACCCGAATCAAGCTGTGAATCGTCATACCAGCCAGTCCCTTTGGCTGTTGAAGGACAAAAGTCTCGTTTCTCAAGCCCCCTTGCCCTTCCCCCAGATCCTTGAATGCCGAGATCTACAATGCGCCCACATCCTCGCCAGTTTTATCCACCCATCAAGACGATCTCTGCACCATCACAAGACAAGACCTCACCTGCATGGCCCACGTGAGCTACTATTGCATCATAACCACATCTATTTCCTCTTGTAGAAGCAACTGTGTAGTTATGTACTACGGAGTATGTACGGCTTGCCCATCCTTCACTTCCTCGGCCCGCCACCCTTTGGGTTCTCACCACCTTGACAGCTTGTCTCTGCCATCGTCCTCAACACGACATGTGCTATCCCTCCAATGCTTGGCTTCTAGAATGTCGAACCAAACTCAGGTACCCGATTACACTGTCTCACCTCTCATGTCTCGCCTGGGACTAGATCCAAGCCACGACGTCCCTTTTCACTCACCCATCGATAACCCCTTGCGCCAACTACCCCAAAAAGCCCCCTCAACCACTCTAGAGTGCCTCTCCTGAGAACGCATTCCGTAGTTTAGACCTACAGATCCTTCTTGAACGTGTGCTCAGGCTTGTGCGTCGTCTCGTAGTCAATGTGGACGTATGCCCGCTCAATGTCGGGCAGATCCTCCAGCTTGGACTGCAGCGCCTCGGCCACGTCGTGGCTCTCCCGCAGCGACTGCGACGGGTCCATGACAATATCCACCTCGGCGATCAGCCGCGGGCCTGAGTGGTACACTCGCACCGTGTCGATGCCCAAGATGGCGTCCGAGTGCGTAACACACACATAAGTGATGAGCTGCTGCGTATCGACCGAGGCGGTAACGCCGACGACAAGTAGAAACTCGTCAAAGGCCGTGTGCAGCCAGATGCCTGAGATCAGCACCGAGAGGATGATAGCTCCCATAGGGTCGATCCACCAGATGAGCTTAGCACCGCCGACCGACGTGAGGATACCGAAGCCGTTGATCAGGAGATCGTTACGGTGATCCTGCCAGAGAATGTTGATCTGGCTGTACTTGTCCTTGAGCGCCCAGCAGTAGAGGAACAGCGCAAACTTTGTCGCAAAGGCGCAGCACACAGCGATGACAGACGGTAGGAAGAACTTCTTTCCCTCCTTCTTCTGCACCAACTCCTGGCAGGCAAAAGCGATGATGATGAGAGAAACTGAGATCATGAGGAAGCAGAACACTATGTTGCCCAAGGTCTCGAGACGGGCCTTGCCGGCAGGGAAGCGTCGGGGATCGACACGGCGAATGGCTCGCGCCGAGAGAATGAGGGTGAGGTTGCTCAAAGGATCGAAGATAGAGTCGGCCATTGTGGTGAAGAGCGACAGCGAGCCCGACGAGATGGCGGCGTAGAGCTGGAGAGCCGACAGGACAACGTTGGCTGCAAAGGAGCCCCAGACGGCGATACGGAACTTGAGCTGATCCTCACCGTGCTCCTGGCGGGCCTCGTCTCGATGCTCCTCAACCGACTTGAGCATGCGCTCAATGGCCGCGTTCTGGGTCTTGTAAAAGCCCTGCAGCTTGCGTGCCTTGACCTTGGAGCCCACCTTGTCGGGCACGCACTTGCGAGCCCCAGCGCCATCGCGCTTTCGAGACGTGTTAGCCTTGATATCCTCAAGATCCGTGTCTGTCTTGTAGGCGCGCGCGAGGCCATACGGATCAGGGTCGAGGCAGCTGGGCTGTCGACGGCCGGTCGCCGTGAGCTGGCTCTCGACGTCTGTCAAGTGGGAGACATTCCGGACGATGGGTTCATTATCGTCGGCCGTGGCGGGCTCAAAGGCGGTGCTGGACCCATTGCGGGTTATGGAGTGTTGTGAACTGCTGCGGACACGCTCAAGGGATTGAAGGTGAATGGCGTGCGGGTGATGGGCGATGGAGTTGGGACCGTCGGGGGTCATGATGGGCAACTCCGAGTAAGGAGCTGTAAGAATACTGTGACGAATCGCAACCAGCCACACCAGGTTCTCACTGAGCAAGTGGAAGAGGCGAGTGAACTGAAGATAACAAAGCTGTTTGGAGAAGATCGACACACGCCAGGCTCTCGACACAGCAGAAGACCGGAAGACCTGATATGATATAAAGTGATGCTCCTGGAAATATTAATGCCGTGCTAGGGGTGCAAAACGATGAAGGATGATGCCAGAGAAAGAAACAAGTGGACAAGGTCCGAGCCGGAGCAAAATAACTGCACCTCCTCCTCAACCTTTGTGTTAGCGCGGTGGTGAGCCAAGGCGATCGTTACCGACGAGATTGATATCAGCCAGATTGATAACGTCAAAACCACCCAAATCAGCCTGAAGCCCGCTCCGGTCTCCGCTCCTCTAGACCAACCAAGCAGTCATTTGGACTACCCACGTGGGTTAAGGGCTGTGTTGAAGTTTGCATCACTAATAGCGTCCCTGCCGCATCGAGTCCGGCGCTGGATGGAATACGGGCGAGAGGTCGTTTCAGAAGAATGTCCTAACATGAAAGCAGACATCTGTACTTGCAGATGCGATAGTGCGGAGTAGTAGAGCTACTTGATGGGGAGCCAGCAGGGGGGATGAAGCCCCGCCTCAAATACGTATGTTTGGAGTGGGGGGATCACCTCCGAGCGGCGCGGGTATGAGGTTAGACATCACGATCAAGATAACGAGAGATGAAGAGACGTCGTTTTAAGAAGCGGCAGACGTTCAGTTATAGTTTCGAATCGGCCCCGGAATGCCTAGAAAACGGCCGGGGCTGGACTCCGGCTTCCGATCGTCTCTCGGCTCCAGAACGCGTCTGGTTTCGGGCGTGCTCGGAACGGACGAGGCCCGCTCCGACGCAATCCCGCTCGGGTGAAGCTGCACGATAACTATGTACATACACAGGCCAAGGAAAACCAAGGACCTACTGGCTTAGACTCTTCTATAACTTTCATAAGTTCTTGGACTAGAAAACTACTATTTATAAGTTGATAAGGCTGTGGTATCCATCAGTCCTCCTTTACCAGCATGCTGCGGTACCATCCATCTACCAACAGCTGTGACTGTGACTATACCAACCTAATGGACTGAAAACATTGGTATTCATACTTTAACGAGCTGCGTTTGCCGTAGAGTTGGTATATGTTAAGATGAAGCTGTCGCTCAAGAACAACACAACAAGAAACAAGTACGACAACATCAAGTGATCTGCCGCCATCGTTCAATTCGCACATTCGACCTCCATTTCCCTAGGACAGCAGAGCCCAAGCCGTGCTATAGCTTTGCCTCAATTGTTCCCTCGCCGCGGCTCCTCTCCAACATCCAGTCTGTGATATCCTTCGCAAACTCCTCCTCACACAGGTCCACATGCAGCGCATGAAACCCGCCCTTGTACGTCTTGATAGTCTTATCCGCAACATCCTGCTTCTTCACATACTCCAGGGCGGCCTCGTAGCTGACAGCCTTGTCCACGTCCCCGTGGCCGAGCCACAGCGCCTTCACCGGTTTGCCTAGCTTGACCTCCCCCGACTGCAGCGCCGCCGTGCGATCCAGTAGAGACGCCAAGCCCTCCAGTGTCCCTGTGTCGTGGCACAGCGGATCTTCCTTGAAGAGCTTGACTACCTCGGGCTTGCGCGTAAAGGTCTCGGCCGGGATGGAGTGCTTGAGTTGGAACCGCGGGAGCAGTCTTCCCACAAACCGTCCCGCGGTGATCTTGAGCCAGCTGGGGGCTTCCTCGGGCGCGAACCCAACGAAGGGCGCCTCGAGGAGCCAGCCGCGCACCTGGCTCACAAGGTCGGCGTACTGCGGGTCAGCGGCCAGGGTTAGCACCTCGCCGCCGCCCATGGAGTGGCCCATGACAAAGACCGGGACATCCGATGGCAGCTTGCTCTGGAGGAAGGCCGCGACTTCGGCAATGACTTGAGACGTCAACCCGGTGTCGCCCTTCTCAGAGGGCTTGGTGAAGCTGCGACCCCAACCGCGTTGGTCAAAGCCAAAAACTTGGATGCCGCTAGAAGCCAGTTTGCGGAACAGGTCGTTGTACCAGTTGATGTGGTCACTAAATCCATGGACAATGACGAGCTTGGCCAGGACAGGACCGCTAGGCTAACATTGCATCAGCTTCCGTCCTTATCCCTCGATATCAGCTCGAGACCCTGTTACTTACTGTCCAGGTCTTGGTGTACAGGCTGGTGCCTCCCACCTCAAATGTGCCCTCAGCCTCGGTCGACATGGCTCTTGTCAAGGTACGTAAGCTACTAATGTACGGAAGCGTCTTGCTTGCTTGGTAAGATCGCCCTTGGGATAAGCGAATGCTCAAATACCAAATATCACAAGGATGTAAAAGCGAATGTTTGACGTGAGAAAGCACGGTTGCTAGAGGTGGAGAGGTTGGTTGTATACATGAACATCCAATCTTAGGTCATCCTTCGGTGATCACATGTGACAGCGAGCACTACAAACTCAATCTGGGTCAGATTCATTGACTTCACCACGCCGCGCTAGGAATAGTTACCTATGTTTGGCCGTTGTCATCGATAAGTTAATCGCAGACGGATGAATGGAATTCACAGAACACCAAGTTAACTAACTAGTTACAGTAGTTTCTGCCCTGCCAAGCAGCCTTGAGCCATGAGATATACATCCTTGTAGTCAACGTTTATAGGTGTTCAGTTAAAGATCGCTCATTCACAATGGCGACGTGTTCTATCACAACGTGAAAAACATGGAGATTCCCTCTCTATTCATACCCGTCCACCCCCCTTGCTTCTCAACCGTTTTCTCCCCATTTTGAGATTAATTAACCAGACCGGACCAACGCCAATGAAAACAAGGCAAGGTATGCTACCTATCGAGTGGAGTTCCCTCTGCACCCGCCGGCAGAAGCTTCAGCTGCCCAGGAGACCCAGATGTAGATATCAGGATATATAATGTACATGATTCGTCTAACTTTGGCTCTCCAATAGCCCGGGCCTGGGCCTGTCATATTACATCCTGCGAGTCAAATGCAGCATCCTCACGGGCGGCGCGGCTCCTCGTCTTTGGGATCCTTCTTCTCCGCCTCTTGTTCAAACGTCTCCATCTCATCGTCTTCTTCCACCCTCTCCAGGTCATCCACAAGCTCCTCAGCCTCAGTGATGTGCGCTCGAGAGGCGGCGTTGCTCTTCTCAGGCACATCGCCGCCACTCATTTGCCACTCCATCAACTTGCTAAACGCGCTGTTGCGGTCTGCCGCTAGCTGGGTGTAGCTGCCAATCTCGGCAACCTTGCCTTCGTTGTTGAGAACGATGATCTGATCTGACCGCTTGATGGTCGACAGACGATGCGCAATCGAGATGGTTGTGTTACGGCCACGGAGCAGGCCAGCCAAAGCCTCGTTAACCAACGTCTCTGACTCGGCATCCAAAGCCGATGTGGCCTCGTCAAGAATGAGAATATCAGGGTCCTTAAGAAGCGCTCGCGCAATGGCGATACGCTGCTTCTGGCCTCCAGAGAGCTGGGAGCCGCGGGCACCAACGGGCGTCTCCAGACCGTCAGGCAGATCGCTGATGAAGTTACAATTGGCTTGTCGAGCAGCGCTAATAATCTCAGCCCGGCTCGCTCTAGGCTTTCCGTATGCAATGTTCTCAGCAATGGTACCAGAGAAAAGGACAGGTTCCTGCGAGACCATGCCAATCCGTCTTCGTAGAGACTTGATGTTCATGCCGGAAATGTCCTGGCCATTGATGGTGATAGAGCCGGATGTTGCATTGTAGAACCGTAGGAGGAGAGATGCCACGGTCGACTTGCCTCCTCCTGATGGACCAACCACACAAACGTTGCTGCCGGACGGAATCTCAAAACTGAGGCCATTGAAGATCTTGACGGCTGGCCGGGTGGGATAGGCAAAAGAAACATCGTTGAACCTGATGGGACCTTGCGCCGACTTGACCTGGACACCAACCGTCTGGTGGATACCGGGTTTGCGATCCTGCAGCTCGAACAGTCGACTAGCAGCACCGACTCCCTTCATGAGCTCCGAGTAGAAGCCAGACAGACCAAACAGACTGGAGCCCGCGAATGCCGTATACATCATGAACGAGGTGAGCTCTCCAAGAGACATAGACCCGTTACGCACGAAGCTGCCTCCTACGACCAGCATGGCCAAAATAGTCATGTTGCCGGCCCAACCTGTTGAAGCAAAGAAAGTGGCCGCAACTAACGACTCCCTTCTGCCGAGAGCAAAGATCTTTCTGATTTGTCGATTGTAGCGGCCGATCTCCTGCACTTCGCCGACAAAGGCCTGGCTGGTCTTGACGTTGCCGAGTCGCTCCTCGGCGATCTTGGTCAGAGTACCCAAGTTCTTCTGGATCGATCTGCTGATGTTCCGGATAGCTCGACCGTACAGGAAAGCCCCCACAGCGATGGGAGGGAACATGAGGAGTAACAAGCCAGTAAGTTGAGGACTCGTCCAGACCATAATAGCAAAACCTGCGCCTCCGCTGAAGAGGGCTCGGAGACCATCGCTCAGATTCTGCGTTACCGACTTGCCGACGATGACAGTATCGGAGCTCAGTCGCGAGATGAGATCTCCCACTCGATTCGCATCAAAGAACTCGGCGTCCTGGACGTAGGTGCGTCGATATAGCTGGGAGCGCAGCCTGGCAACTACACGCTCGCCGACGATACGGAGTAGAACAACACGGCCGAAATTGGCCATGGCACCCAGGGTCAGGATCGTACCAAGGCCAAAAAAGAACTGGTTCATGGTTAATCCAAAGAGGCGAACATCATCAGCATTGCCCTTGGAGGCGAGATCCAAGATTCGTCCGACAGAAAACGGGATAGACATGGTAACGCTCGAGGAAACGACAAGGAAGACAAAGGCAATGGCAAGCCATCGAAGCTCTGGACGGGCGATTCTGATCAGCCGCCAGATCTCGTCCATGCCAGCTTTGCCTTGCTGCTTGCCCTCCCTGGACAGCTTGGCAGACAAGTTGACCTGCGCAGCACGCGTTGCCCTCTCGCTCTTGGCAAAGTCATCCTTATGTTCGTCCTTGGCAAGCTCTCGTTTAGTCTCGAGCTCAGCAGGCTTCTTGGCGCCCTCCTCGACCTTTGTCTGGATCTCCTGCAGTAGACGAGGGGCCGTGGAGAATTGGCGCAAGGCGTTGGTTATTGCGCCATGCTGAACAACCTGGCACCGTACGTGGGAGAGCTGAGCTCGGGATCGAGTGTTGAGTGCCGACGATCGGAAAGCGGCGATAGAGAAGGGCGGCAGGGTGGTCTGGCGGGTCGGCGAGGCGTGGAAGAACCGCGTCTGAAGTAAAGGAGCGTCGGAATTGTTGAGAGAAGCCGCCAATAGGCTCCGCGACGCGACGAAAGACACTTGCGAGGGCTCGGCGAGGCGTGGGAGCAACACCCGACGTGCTACTCCCGAGACCATGATGACAGTGGAGGATTATTCAGGCGCCCAATCAGCGGAGCATGTTCAGACACTGCGCTGTTCGCCAGGATCAAGGGCAGAGTATGGACGGAATTCGTGAGCTGGAGATGTTATCTGGGTGCGGAAAATCAAAGTTGTCGAGGTTGAGATGCCGTCATCGCCGCGGCATTTCTCAGCCTCCGATGTTGCGAAGAGTAGAGGGCTCGAGAATTTGAGTGGATCCCCGCGTCAATCAATCGCGCCCTCCAACCTTCGACGTCCTTCGTTCGGAGCTAAACACTTGAGCTCCCGACTGGCCGAATAAAGACGGCTTCTAGCCGAACGTGTTGCTACAGTACATCTCCGAACACTGGCGACAATTGCTGACTTGGTGGAATTTTAATATACACTACAAGTAGTAACCACGCACTTTTGGTAGGGTGACTGGGTAAACGCCTTGCAAGAATTGCCAACGGCAAAGCACTGCCTCTTAAACTGTTCTCTTGATACACCATACTCTGTTGATCTAGTTCCCCTCCCTCCCTCTTGCTTTAGTGAAACCTCCCAAGACTGAGGAAAACGAGAATGCTACACTATTATACATACAAGGCTACCCAATCTCATGCGATAACCGTATATGACCTTCAATCCTGTCCACAATAAGGACTGTGGTCACCAATGCGCCCTTTTCAACAACAAAAGCCCCGAATCATGACTGAGCTCCCTCTTTGAGCATCGCAGCAACATCAGCATCGATGCCATCATCTCCTCCAAGATCGGGAAAGTCGTCACTGACGTCGACGCGGCGTCGCTTATTCGACCCGTTGGTAGAGACCGGCAGCGACTGGTAAATCGGAGCTTCACTCTCAGTTGCGCCATATATGTCATCCTCTGGAGCTGGTACCACTGGAGGCTGCTCATCAGGGGTCTCTACGACAGGAGGAGTAAGGGCTTCCATGGCAGGGGGGGTAAAAGATTCCATGGCGGGAGGAGTGAGTGCTTCCATTTGCGGCCTGTCGGGCTCGGGAGGGGGGCCAGAGCTATCTCCCTCTCCTGGCGAACCATTGCTGTCTGCCGGACCCAGCGCTCGCATGATGCCCACCTCGACCTGGTGCTTCTTCTCTTCGATTTCGGCCTTCCGCGACGTCAACTGAGATGCAGCAGATCTGTCTTGCTCCAGAGCAATGCGATTGGCATCGAGCAGCTTCTCCAAGCCAGAGATGAGGCCCTCTCTTGCTTTGACACACTCAGCAACCGCACTTTCAGCATTGGCGAGGGTCTTCAAGAGACCGTTGAGACGGGCAGCATAGACTGGAGCCGAGGGCACCGGTGTTGACGAATCTGTTTGCTTCTCATACTCTTGGTTTGCCGATGCGACGGTGGCCTTGAGTGGAATGCTCAGCTTAGTGACACTTTGGTGAGCAGACACTAAAGGTGCAAACTCTGCAGGGACAGAAGCAGAACTACCACCGCCACTACCAAACGGAGAGCCACCAAAGCCAGGCTTGGCCGTGCCACGAGTTCTATCAAGGCCTGTCCATCATGTTAGTAACGTCTCTTGGTAGTGGACTCACACACTCCGACTTACCTTCAATTCGATTGTCGATAGCGGCTTGAATTGGTGCTTCGAAAATTGCTCGTTCCTTCCAGACATCCACCACACGCTTAAGCTTGGCCTGGAGCTCAGCCGGTGCTCCCTTATAGGCGATGGAAACAGCTTCGGCAATGACGGGGGAGAATGCTATAATAAAGTCATCCTTGTGGCGAATTTTTGATTGCTGAGCCACCTCTGTATTTTATTAGTTTACTCTAACAAAGTACACCGGAGAAGAAAAAAACGCACCATTGGCAAGATAAAGGAGGCTCAGTCGCTTGGCACTGGAAGAGTCTTTAAGACGTTGAACCCAAAGCTGGACGGTTCGATCTGCGTGTCTCCTATAATGTTTGTTAGTCCATCGTTTCTCGCTAGGCCCGGTGAGATGGGTGATGAAAATAAATACCTATGAAACATGATCCATTGAGCAGCGGTAGCGATGCTGTCATGACTTTCGTTGAGCGACGAGAGTCGCGCCAGCACAGAATCGTCGTTGTACGCCATATTGATTGCGTCACTCTCCCAGGCGACTGAATACCAATAGAAACAATGGCCGAGTTGAGTTCACGCAGCCTTCAATATGAGAAAGAAATGCGTATATCGATTTATGATGTAGACTTCAAACTGTTGCTGTAGTACCACTGGAGATCGTCTACGACAGCTACTTGCAGGGGAACGTTCGGGCAGGTCAAAGTTTGCGCCAGCTAAATCCCTTACGAAAACGGCCCGCGTTGAGGTTTTGTTGAAACCAGCTTTGCCTGAAGGTGACTGCTGTATGACTGAGAAAGATGCGTGACTGATGATTACGATGAGGCAGTAAAACAAGGAGAGTTTATAGATCGGAGCTTGGGCAAGCATCAACATAAACATCCGCTAAGAAATAGTTAGCTCATACATGCATGGTTTCACACTATGTATGGGTTTATTCAATATTGTGGACCCACTAAACGTGTCTCTTTGGGAAGCTGGTGCCTCACCGCCTGGCAGAATCCACCTCATCAGCTACCCTCCTGTGGATGGGCATTGAATAGGAGGATCGAAGCAACAACAACAACTGTCGCTTTGAACAACTGCTCATCGCACGCCGACCGCCTTTTTTCTACATCACTTCAGAAACTGCGTACAACTCTCACTCCAAACTTTCACGCTTCCAAAATGGCGGACCGATTTCCATCTCTCGAGGACTTTGATTCGGGGGGTAAGTACATAATGAAGGTGCATGCGCGGGACGATAATTGACGGGGAATAACGCAGCGCAAACCGACATCAATGACCCTTCCGCCGAGCCCTCAACCGACGACTTCCTTGCTCGCGAGAAGGCGCTTTTGGGAGATGACGCTGACCAGTTTGCGACGACTGATGATGCGGCTGCCTTCGGTGAATCAGAAGGTGACCTTCTTGGTGGCTCCGGAGAAAACGAGCAATCAACATTCGAGTCTCAATTCCCAGATTTGACCAACCCAGAGGCGGTGAGTTCTCTCAGTGATGGATTCTTCGCGCTCGCAAGCTGATACGCGATTGCATATAGGGCACTGGAGTCGCCGCTGGAGCCGGCATCACTGCTCCCTCTGTGAGCTACAATTCAGGCTACCAAGCCTACGCGGAGGAAGAGCAGGAGCCAGAAGTTATCAAGGAGTGGCGCGAGCGTCGGGATGAACAGATTGCCAAGCGCGCCGAACAGCTGGCCGGTCAGCGAGAGGAGACGATCAAGGAAGCCCAGCAGAACATTGACGACTTTTACGAGAACTACAACAACAAGAAGGAGAAAGGCATCACGCAAACACGCAAGGAAGCCGAGGAGTTCCTGGCCAGCCGCGAGGACACTGTATCCGGCGGTACCAGCTGGGACCGTATCGCCAAGCTGGTAGATGTAAGCGGCAAGGGCTCCAAGGGCGGCGCCAGTGGATCCGGCAAGGAGCGCTTCCGAGAGATTCTTCTGAGCCTCCGAAAGGACGAGAAGGCGCCTGGCGCCACGGGCTACTAGACTGAGCGCGATTGCATATCTGTCCATCTGACCAAGGACGAAGAGTTGCAGGTGGGTGCGGAGCACCATTGACCACATCGTTTTGTTGATGCATGCAATTTCTCAGAGGTTCTATGCTGTATTCTAGAGTTTAGGAGTCAAGGTTTAATGGCATGACGTGTTAATAGATAAACACGAGATTCAAGGACATGCTTTAGTCCAATGAGAAGGGAAACGATCATGGTTCCGTGAGGATATCAAATTGGGTGCATCTCCATCTATTGACACTCTCTACCGGTCATGTTGACCGTCCATCGTTTCGCAAGCTACGTACATGACAAGTGGGCCAGGGCCATCGTTTATTCCTTGCCGAAGTAGGAGTTGTAGCCCAGGACCTTGCGGCCAGCACCGTAGATGGAGACTAGAGAATCATTAGTACCAAAGCTCCGATTCTGTTCTATCCATGGCTAGCTGTTATACTCACAGCCGAAGGTACCCCAGAGGAGGACCAGGTAAGGGGTCAACAAGAAGCGGCTGCGAGGGTTCTGTCGATATGGTTAGCACGGATGTCGGTGGAACGGCGACAGAGTCGATTTAGTCGTACAATCTTCCACACACGAGTGTGGTTCTTGTAGGCGTTCTGGTAGAATCGCTGGTGCTCAGGCACCTGGTTCTTGGCATCGATCATGCTGCAGAGTGTCAGTGACGGAGACTCGTATGATGTGATATTTTGGGATGCTTCAGAGCTCGGCAATGGCCATTGGCGTCGAGGAAGGTGGCTACGGCCATCGCGAGGATCGTCTATGGGTCAATTACACGTACCCCATTTTGAAGACGTTAATAGATAGTCGCGGGAGGCTTCGGTGGTTGGATCGTGTGGGGGTTGAGGTGTGGTGGATGGAGGATGTAGAGGTTCGGTTGAAGAGATGAGGCTATAACTTGATTGGAGCCGAAGCTCCACCTGACTCAGCAAAACTTCCGGCGTTCTCGTTGGCAGGCACTCGTCGTCACGACCCATCCATGTCATCCATTACTCCGTGCAGCGAACGAGCTTCTGCACGAATCAGAAAAAGGCCTGGAGCTTCAGGTTCAAGATAGTTTGGACTGATATCTTGGATTTGGATTTCACGACAACCTCATGGCTTCACTGCCTATACCGGTGTATGACTCAATGCGGTGATACGAAACCGGCCAAAGCTGGTAAGAACGAAGACCGGTCATGTATCGAACGCCGAGGCATGTTCAACGTTTTCCAGCCACAACAACCCAACATCTTTACGTCTCAAGTTCTCGACCCTTTAGCTTCGCCGTTCGCATTCGACCACGATATGCGGTTCCCCCTTGCTCACCGAATACCGTGAAGGCCTTGGACAGCTCTATCGCTGAGAATGTGACGATAGCGAAGAAATGGAGTTCGAACAAGTCAAGCCCGCGATCTAAAGATGGAGCACGGGGAAGGACTGAAGCATGGTCACCTATACCCCTGGGTATACGGCTGCATCGGAGTGTGGATACTGATACCAGGGCGCGGAATCCCGCAATGAGGGAGGTATCTGCTTGGGAGCGTCGAATTGTGACTACCCGTCACAGCCATGGCGACGAGGGCGCATGGGACATGTTTCTAGAACTTCGCAAGAAGGGTGATGTGTATCTTATCACCGAACCTCGAGCCGAATTTCTACGCGACCATATCCTCAAGTCAGCGTTGACAGATGCGAACCGAATGGAGGAGCTTTACACGTTTGCGCAACAGCTTCAGGACGAATACGATTTCGAGTGGCCTGAGCTTTATATGAAAGTACTTCACTTCTATCTTAACCAAGCCGACTACGACACTGCGTTCCGTTGGCATTTGAAACTGATGCCATTCTTTCGCCCCGGTTTGGATAGCTTCAGTGCTCTTATGACAAGCTTCGTCATCGACTTTTCTCCAAAGGTCCAAAGCACGTTGACCAGGATGTACCTGTTCAGTCCTTATCGCGAACTGTACGACTATGTTGTGCCGGCTCTCTTCGACTCTGGTCAATCGCATCCAGCTCGGGTCTGGAGGAAGAGGTTCCTTCTCCTCAACGACCATGCTAAAACATCAAAGTCAAAGCCATTTCTTGACTTTGTTTCACGCTATTTCTCCAAAGTAAAATTCACGCCGGAAGAATCAAGGATTCTTGGACAGGATGCTAGTGCTGCAGCAGCGTCGGTAGCATCTTCGTCAGAAGACTCTGAGTTGAGCCAGCCCAAGGGCATCTACAGCGACAAATTCACAGCCAGGTGGTTTGCAAGCTCCTGGACCTCTGCGGAGTTTGCCATCAACCTCATGCAAAAACTTGGCCTCCGAACTATCGGACCATTGTCGTTGCAGTCTGTCGCGCTCAGAGAGGATGATACTCGGGGCGTGACTGACCGGCTTGCCCAGCTTCAAAAACTGGGTATTTCCATTTCTCCCAAAACTTACTGCAAAGCTCTTGTCTCCTTCACCGAAAGGGGTGAAGAGGACTTGCTCAGGGATCTCCTACACTGTGACGTCCATCCCGATGAATTCGAGGACCCAGAAACGCGACAACTTCTCCTCGAAGCCGCTGCTAGACAACAAGACCGGAGGCTTGAGCGTTTGCTCCAAGAAATAGAAACCCTAGAGGCCGAGTCAGCGAGCCGGGCGAAGTCTCTGTCTGAAGAACTAAACCAACACCTCAGCACGGCGCTATCAAAGATGGGGCTGGCAAAAGTAAGGACCATTATTGACCAAATGGACAGCATGAACATCAGCATGGCGCAGAGGAACTCAGCTGCTCTGTTGCACCGCGTCTTCCAAGATATCTGGTTCCATCCCAAGCTGAGCAAACAGCGGATATATGGCTATCAGGGAGACCCCGAGCTGGATAGGGCCATTCATTTGGCGTTGCGTGTTGCCCGCCACGATGTCGCGGTTCCTACCAGATACTGGCAGATGCTTCTCTACAACTTAGGGCGTTTAGGGCGCTTCAGCGAACTCGAAGAACTGAGCTACGCGATCTGTGAGCTATACAATCCTGAACTTGGAGGTCTGTTTCCGGTTCACTGGCGAGACAAGCCACCACAGCCTGGCGCAAACCTTGTAAAGGGCTCTGAGAAAGAGCAGGGATCGTGGCTAAACGCCTTTGCTAAGTATGATGAGAAGGGCAAAGGATCGCACTTCATGGAAGAGTTTTGGAGGGCCGAGATGGGTTTGGATGAAGAAGAGCCCAGAGGCCTACAAGAAAAGTCAAAGTCAAACAAAAAGTCTCGCAACAAATCTCAGCAACTAAGTTACACGCCTGAATATGTATTTTGCATACCGGCCGACCTGCCCTTCACAAACAGACAGCACCCGGTGCAGAAGATCTTCGACATAAGCCTGCAGCGCGCGATCATACGGTGGGGATTCGACAAGATGTTGGCTCAAGAGCCCACGACGTTATCCCTAATGAAGGTCAAGCATACAGGAGTCCAGGACTACGATCTGGCGTGCGGCGTACGGCTCCTGGCCCTACTGCGGGACCGGGGCGTCTACATCGACAATCAGGTGGTGCGCAGTGCTCTCATCAAGCGCATTGCGGTGGCGCATCTACCTAAACGCTCAAGGGCCAGGGCTAGGGACGATAGGGAGCTCTCGCCGGCGAATATGAAGCGCCTGGTGGACGAGGCGTGGGGTTCGGAGATTCTGCCTAGCGAGGCTCAGCTGGAGACAGAGATCGAGAACCAGAAGCCCAAGCTGTGGAAGAACTACTCCAGACTGTTGAAGAAAACTTACGACACAGATGGAGGTGACGACTGAGGAACGGTGGTGACACGTTATTCATCCACCACCCATCATATTGGCTTAGATGGCATTGATAAAAGCTGGTCCAAGCCAGTGTAATATTACTAAACCAAATGCAAAAGAACCGTGACTCCAAATACATCAGCGCCATGCCCCCCATGAGCTGCTCTACATGGTATTGGTACATGCATAAATAGAAGCTGTCCTCGTTGTTTCCGAACATCTGAGAGCTCTCGGAACTTAGGGCCAAGAGCAGCAGCGGGTATCCCTTACATTATCAATCATCAAACTCCCTCTAGTCGTGTTTTTTGGGTTTGATCAGTAACAGGATGAACAAGCCAAAGATGATGAGAATTAGAAGAAGAATGATCTTGCGCTTGGTCGTCTTGCGTTGGTAGCCTGACGCAACATTGAGCTCCTTGTCAGCGGCCTTGACATCAGTATTCATGTTCTCGACATTGTAGTCGATACGGTCGAGCATGGTGCCCTGGTCAATGACCATGTTCTGGAGATCGCGAAACAGGTCAGATAGCTCGATGATACCCTGGGCAATATCCTCGATCTCCTGCTCGCGCTGAGCAATGGCGGAGTCGTTGGAATGCAGCATCTTTTGCTGCGTTGCTGCCTGGAGAGTAGATTGTGAATATGAGCGGTCGGCGTCGGACTCCTGTAGAGACGGGTCAAAATAGGAGCCTGGCTGAGGAGTACTGGATCGTTCTCCAGGGCTTAAACCGCCGAGACCACCCATGCCGCGAAGCTCTGTGAGATGTGTTAGAGTGGGATTGCTAAAAGTATACAAGAGACCAACTTTTTAGATAAGCACTTTGCTTCTTTCTGAAGCTGGCACTTGCTTCTTGGACTCTGGTGGCTAGCGAGATCTGGATATTCTTGGCCATGGTCTCCTCGGCCCTAGTAATCGTTCCGGCGTGCTGGGACTCGCGCACCATCTGCTCAACTCGCTGAATACATCGATGGCAGTCGTGAAACCCTTTGGTGATTTCTTGGGTGAGCTTCTCTATTTGCGCTTCCTCAGCCTTCTTGGCATCTTCATCGTTAAAGCCGGGCAGCACATGCTTCTGATGCAGCTTTTCGAGGCCCTGTCCCTTTGTAGCGATGTTGGCAAGTAAGTCTGTGATCTCGTCGGAAACGTCGGCCCATCGCGGTGGTAGTAGGTCCATCTCAATCACGGCGTCGCCATCATCCTCGAATGCGCCGGCCGAGAGGAGGCCGCGTCGGTCGTCGCTCGCATAGCTGCTGGTGTAGGAGTCTGCGAGGGCGCCACCGGCAGAGGCGCCGGGTCCGTAGGATTTCCGTTGGGTGGGATGGTGGGCGTATGACTGCCGGTAGGAGATATATCTTTATTCGTGACAAGGTCAATGAGAGAACTGGTGACTGCACAATGGGACATGCGTACAGGTTAGTGCGGTCTCGCCACATGGCGGACGCAGACTAGAAGAGGAGCGACCGTCAGGGGAAGTGAGTATTCGAGATGGATTCGAGGGGAGCAAATAGAAAAGGAGCGTCATGGGACGGTCAATGAGGGCGTCGTCGTCTTCATGAGAGACCAGGTCGCGAATGGGGTCAAGATGCGGGTTGAGGCTGATAGGTCTAGTAGCTGGCTTTGGAGTGGATGGGAAGCATTACGACACAGATGGAGTACCGTTTGCGCTCTGGCGACAGGGGGGTGCTTCCGTAGAGTGTCCTTTCCGTTTTGGGTACCTCGGTCGGGTTACGTACCATACCTAGAGAGACTGTTCACTCGAGGGCTTCTGAGCAGCGACCTACAAAGCCAAAAGCAAGCAACGCAGTTATTTGTGTCATGGTTGCCAGATCATTGTTTTTTGACACCGAATTCTGAATATTACGAGTCTTAGTCTAGGGATACACTGATTACTTCTATGTCACTTATTAATGAATGCTTCCAGCATTCATTCTACGAAGTAACTAGGTACCTACCTATGTTAGTACATAGTACTGAGAAGCGGGAGGGAGCGGTACAGTGCCAAAAGATACGCCACATCTCGATGGATATACCACAGCGGCTGATATCACCCCTTTTGTAGCACCCGCAAGTAAACCACCTAAGGTGTCTTGGACCCCTGTCGATTCCCCTGAAACACCTACAGCTGGCTTTCTAACAGTGCGAAGGACAGTGCATATTCCCGTTCCTCTCAGCCTCAGGCGTTTCCTGCCTTAGGTACCTATTATTCCCCCCTGACTTTGGACTCCCTACCGTCCCTACGGAAGCTCCAAGCCCGTGAAGCGAAAAGGTCCGACTTTCTTGGCTCGAGAACCCCGCGGCCTCACAACTTGTCCAAGTCATCTTCCTCTCGTGCGATCGACACCCACCTTTTTTTACTACACCAAACCGTTGCTATCAACTTCAATCAACATGGTTAGTTGCGCACTCCTTCCTGCTAGCCGCGCCGATATATCTATTACCGATTGTTATTCAACGCCTTGTCTCCCCTTGCGCCACTGCCGCTTGGTAGTGACCCCGCGGCCGACTTGAGAGAGGCTGCAGCTGTTGCTTCTGGTGATGCCGTTTTTTGAATATCATAGACTGACAATACCCACCATCACAGGCCGACTCCCTCACCGAAGAGCAGGTCTCAGAGTTCAAGGAGGCTTTCTCCCTATTTGTGAGTTATCCTTGTTCCTCCCTATCGCTATTCTTACTGGCGATTGCTCGTCGAACCTGTTTGCTAACACTCTTACGTAGGACAAAGATGGCGATGGTGAGTGATGCTCCTGGTTTCGCATGCCGCCCCACCGGCCTCAGCCTGATTCTCGACTCGAACTTTGCCACACGTCGAATCACTCTACGTTCCCCTCCTGCTTTCTCGATACGAATTGCTTGGAGACGACACTAAATGTTTCGCTCTAGGCCAGATCACCACCAAAGAGCTTGGAACCGTCATGCGCTCCCTGGGCCAGAACCCCTCTGAGTCCGAGCTTCAGGACATGATCAACGAGGTTGACGCCGACAACAACGGCACCATCGACTTCCCTGGTGTGTACCAGCACATAAGCTTGATCAGCAGATAGACCATGCTAACACCGGCGTCAAGAGTTCCTTACCATGATGGCGCGCAAGATGAAGGATACCGACTCTGAAGAGGAGATCCGCGAGGCTTTCAAGGTTTGAAATATATGTTTGCTAAAAGATAAACCGAGCTAACACGGTCAAGGTGTTTGACCGCGATAACAACGGCTTCATTTCTGCCGCCGAGCTGCGACATGTCATGACCTCTATCGGCGAGAAGCTCACCGATGATGAGGTTGACGAGATGATCCGGGAAGCTGACCAGGACGGAGATGGCCGAATCGACTGTGAGTTATACTATACTTGGCAACGGGGCTGCCAGCTAGAACCAAGATTACTGACCACGACATCAGACAACGAGTTCGTCCAGCTCATGATGCAAAAATAAGGGACCATATCTTGATACCTGAATAACCGAACCCTCGGCCGGTGCCATCTCTACGCTCTCGCCTGGCGATGAGTAGCGAGCGTGCAGGGAGTCAGGGAGCACGGGAATTCTTCTTTATTTAATGGCAAAACTGCAAGCGACTTGGAGGGCATCTTCGACTGGTTGGGCTTTAAGTCGTGAGGCGTGGCTTGCATTCCGTGTTTACTTATGTCTCCACGACTGCTGTGCCATGGTTTTTATTTATGTGGCCCATGACAACAGAGCAATTTTCCCATCTTGTCTTGAATAGGTATCGATCTTGTGCTATACTCTTGTCGCCACACCGATGAGCAGTTTGTGACATGCTCCAACGGCTCGAGTGCAGGAGGATCTGGCTGCGCGACAGTTGAGGAGGTTCCGCTGTGGAGGGGCAATGGGAGGGCGGTCAAGGAATGGCACCGTTTTCGGCGGCGCGTGTAAATGTGTTCAGCCCTACAGTCTGACTGTCCTATCCATATCGCCTCGGCCTGGGCGAGGGAGCTTATCTCGGCGGGGAGTTCAATGCTAAAATAATCCGACATGGCATTGAGTGGCTAGCACGTACGAGTGCTCCCTCCTGCTCAGGGGAGGAATATGTAATGATCGATCCCTCTTTTTGTTGAGAGTGAGTTTGCGACTTTTATTAGTGGTTGGTTAGTAGCCAAGCAGCCACAGGTATTAACTACCTTAGGTAGGTATCTGGATCTGGCTAAGCTCGGAGGAGGTACGGAGTAGCCGGTGGTCAGCTTACGGGACCCGGGGGACGCTATGCCCGTGGGCATCCTTCTGTTTTAACAAGGGAGCTTGTGCGTGACCCCACAAGTACGAGGTCATCTTGTGAAGGCAGGTCTGACAAATTTGCGATATTGACTTGGAGGGCACATCTCATGTTTACACCTAGGTAGGTTGGTGATTCTGAGGTTGGTGCAGAGCGTACAGCAGCTCAGTGATACTCTGCTTGCTGCCTCCCATGCCGCTTTACCAACAGAGATACATACATACCTAGGTATGTAGGCATTAAATGAACGGGGGGTTGCCGATGCTGGAAACGCCAAGCAAAGGGCGAGATTTGATGACCATAAAAAGGGGACCCTGCCGTGTCCCGTATCCCGCGGCGCGGCGCATTCCTTTGCACGTGTTAGACATTCGCCCTACCGTAGCTTATCATAAAGAAAGAAATAGCCGTCAGCCACAGACACGTATCTTGCGACACGGTTGCCAGCCTTGAAAGGGTGTCTCCTGCCTGCCCTCACTCGCCTGTTTATTGCCTAACTAGACTTGGTTCAGGTTAGATGAGGCTGGGCTTGATTGGGCTCCTCTGAAATCGACAAAAATCGACACATCATCACCACAGCAGACCAAGCTTTCGACAGCTGCAACGGCAACCGCTTGACTTGTGTCAACCGTTTTCCATCTTCGTCTCCGCCTTCCTCCCCATCTCGGGCCTGCCATGTGAGGTCCCAGACTACGCCTCACTTTCTCACCTTGACCCTGCGTCGCATCACGGCTTACCGCGTGCAACTACGAAATGTCTGGCCCCCTTCGGCGAGGTCGCCTCTGGCTTGGTGTCATTTTAATCTGGATCTTTTGCTTCTGGTATCTGTCGAGCTCGTCCTTTTCTCTCTTTGGCAATGGCGATCCTCTCGTTGGTACAGGTGCCAACGCTTGGACGCTGAGGGTGCCCAAGTATCCAATTGCGACTGAGAAACTTGCAGCTTTGCCCAAGGGCAGCGCGAGTGTCCAGATCCCCAAGATCCAGGTCGATGCGCCGGCTGAGGATATGGCCGCCAAGACACAACGGCTGACCCGTCTAGCTGCTGTCAAGAAGAGCTTCGAGCACAGCTGGAGCGGGTACTCAAACTACGCCTGGATGCACGATGAAGTTACTCCTCTTACTGGCAAGCACAAGGATCCGTTCGGAGGATGGGCCGCTACATTGGTTGATGCCCTTGATACCCTATGGATCATGGACATGAAGGATGAGTTCACCAAGGCTGTTGCTGCAGCAGACGGCATTGATTTTACCCGGAGCTCCATGACCACCATTAACATCTTTGAGACGACTATTCGCTATCTGGGGGGCTTCTTGTCTGCATATGAGTTGAGCGGTAGAACTCATCCCATTCTCCTGAAAAAGGCCATCGAGGTCGGAAATCTCGTCATGTGTGCTTTTGATACCCCCAACCATATGCCCGTCACACGGTGGGACTGGAAAAAGTGAGTCTTCGTTTGTTTACAGGTTCCATCTCACATGTACTGATTGCCCACTCCAGATCCGTCTATGGACAGACCCAGTCTGCCTCACGGGATGCGCTTGTCTCTGAGATTGGTTCTCTGAGCCTTGAGCTCACCAAGCTGTCTCAGCTCACCAACGACATGAGGTACTATGACGCTGTCAAGAGGATCGGGGACCAGTTCGAGTCTTCGCAGCTCAACACGCGCCTTCCTGGCATGTGGCCTGTAGTCATCGACGCCTACACACCGACCTTCCATGCGGGCACCGACTTTACTCTGGGAGGCATGTCAGACTCGTTGTACGAGTATCTTCCCAAGCAATACTTGCTCCTTGGTGGCCAAGTTGAGCAGCCACGGCGGCTGTATGAGAATTTCATTCCGGTCGCTATCAAGCATTTGTTCAAGAAGGCACTGACCCCTTGGGACCGCCCCATCATCATCTCGGGAGACTACCAGGTGACGGATTTACCTGGCGAACAGCCCAAGTACAGTTCGGTTCCCCGAGGACAACACCTAACGTGCTTTGCTGGTGGCATGGTTGGCATGGCCAGTAAAATTTTCAATCGCCCAGCCGACCTCGAGATTGCCGCGCAGCTGACCGATGGCTGCATCTGGGCTTACAATGCTACCCAGACAGGACTCGGCCCCGAAGTTTTTAGCTTTATCTCGTGCAGCGGCGTTGAGACGGTAGACGCCAAGGACTGTGTTTGGAGTGAGGAGCGTTGGCTCAAGGCTGTTGAGGAGCAACACGCATCCGACTTCAATCCTCCACCAATGCGAGGAGCAGAGTGGAAAAAGCCCACGGTCCAGGATATCCTCAAAAAGCACAATCTTCCCAAGGGTATGACGCAAGTGAGCGACCCACGCTACATCCTGAGACCTGAAGCCATCGAGTCCATTTTCATCATGTACCGAATCACGGGCGACTCGGAGTGGATGGACAAGGCGTGGAACATGTTTGAGACGATTGAAAAGGTTACGCGGACGGAGATTGCGGCGTCGGCGGTGGATGACGTTACCAAGACGGAGCCCGTGAAGATGGATAGCATGGAGAGCTTCTGGCTGGCCGAGACGCTCAAGTATTTCTACCTTATCTTTAGCGACTTCGAGACGATCAGTCTCGATAAGTGGGTGCTGAACACAGAGGCACATCCGCTCAGCCGTCCAGATGGGCAGTTGTAAGGAAGAGGTAAAGGGGATATAAGGGTTAGACGCTATGAGAGGCAGTATGAGATGGAAACGGCCGAGATACTGTACGATTGGGATTTTTTGTATTTTTACTGTTGTTTAAAAGTGATGCTAAACGAATAAGTTGTCATTATACTGTAATTTGAATTCAATTAATACTGCACTCACCAGTAATAGCATAGCTACCAGATACCTTACCTTAGACATCGCAGTTTGTAGACTAACGTTAGGATGAAGACTACGGAGTACTAAAACTACTGTAACGTTAATAGCAAGTGAAGCTCTATGTTGATGCGGATGACTAAGGTAGCAGAAGCCTCCTCAGGTTCGGGGGCGTGGAGCCTTGCTTGCCCCACGTTGAAAGGTGTCCGCCGCAACGAACGCAAGAGCAGGTACAAGCCAGCACACACCGTCACTGACCCCGTGGCGGCGCAACCTCAACTCTTTTTAAACAGCTGCCTTGAACAAGGGGTCCAACATCTCGCCCTCCATCTCCCTGTCTTCCTATATAGGGCATAATCTAGCTTCTTTGTTCGGTGCTGGAGCTGATTGAACTTACGGCCAGTCTCGCTCGCTGCTCCTCAAACCGCCCTCTCGACCCCTGGATAAGCATCTACAAGACGGCCCAACCGCTGGGTCGATCTCCTCAAGATGAGTTCCTGTATGGCACCGACGTCACCTCCCCACGAACATACCCTCAAGGCTTGATCGGACAGAGGCTTACTCCTACTTTCTACTTCGCGCAGTGAAACAGTTCATTCGAAACGTGCGTGCGGCCAAGACAATCGCCGACGAGCGAGCTGTCATCCAAAAGGAGAGCGCTGCGATACGCGCCAGCTTCAGAGAGGACAGCCACGATCACAACATTCGGTTGGTGCTGCCCACGGTCTACTCGGCTGGACCACGGGGGATCTGGTAGTTGCTGACTCGCCTGAATAGCCGAAACAATGTCGCGAAGCTGCTTTACCTCTTCACGCTCGGAGAGCGAACTCACTTTGGTCAGATCGAATGCCTCAAGCTCCTCGCTTCTCCTCGATTCGCCGACAAGCGCCTAGGACACTTGGCCACGAGTTTACTACTGGATGAGAACCAAGAGGTCTTGACACTGGTGACCAACTCCCTCAAGAAGTAGGCCTACGCTATGCCCCCCTATACGGCCATTCACCTACTAACCTGGCATAGTGACCTGGGACACTCCAATCAATATGTCGTTGGCCTTGCGCTCTGCACACTAGGAAACATTGCATCCATCGAGATGTCTCGAGACCTCTTCCCCGAAATCGAGAACCTTGTAGCCACCTCCAACCCATACATTCGAAGGAAAGCCGCCCTCTGTGCGATGCGCATATGTCGCAAGGTCCCCGATCTGCAGGAGCACTTCATCGACAAGGCGACGCAGCTGCTGTCGGATAGAAACCACGGCGTCTTGCTTTGCGGTCTCACCCTAGTGACGAGCCTATGCGAGGCAGATGAGGAGGAGGGTGGAGAAGAAGGAATTGTTGAAAAGTTTAGGTCCTTTGTCCCCGGATTGGTTAGGACCCTCAAGGGTCTCGCGACTTCAGGATATGCGCCCGAGCATGATGTTACCGGCATCACCGACCCTTTTCTGCAGGTCAAAATTCTGCACCTCCTGAGAGTCTTGGCAGTGGGCGATGCCGAAACCAGTGAGCAGATCAACGATATCCTGGCACAGGTCGCCACCAACACGGAGTCATCCAAGAATGTTGGTAACTCGATCCTCTACGAAGCTGTGCGCACTATCCTCGACATCGAGGCCGACTCTGGTCTGAGGGTTTTGGGCGTCAACATCTTGGGCAAGTTCCTCACTAATCGCGACAACAATATCCGATACGTAGCCCTCAACACCCTGATCAAGGTAGTCGCCATCGAGCCCAATGCTGTGCAGAGACACCGAAATACGATCCTGGAATGTTTGAGAGACCCGGACATCAGCATCCGGCGCCGCGCTTTAGATTTGAGCTTCACCTTGATCAACGAGGGCAATGTGCGAGTCCTTATCCGGGAGCTCCTGGCTTTCTTAGAGGTTGCCGATAACGAGTTCAAGCCGACCATGACCAGTCAGATTGGTATTGCGGCCGACAAGTTTGCGCCCAACAAGCGATGGCACTTCGACACCATGCTTCGTGTCTTGTCGCTAGCCGGTAACTACGTAAAGGAGCAGATTCTTTCATCCTTTGTTCGCCTAGTTGCCACTACTCCTGAGCTCCAGACATATGCGGTGCAAAAGCTATACATCAATCTCAAGAAGGACATTACCCAGGAGAGTCTGACTCAAGCAGGCGCCTGGTGTATTGGCGAGTATGCGGATACTCTCCTCAAGGGCGGACAGTACGAAGAGGAAGAACTGGTTCACGAGGTCAAGGAGCACGAGGTTGTCGATCTGTTTTCGCTCATTCTTAACAGCGCCTATGCCACACAGGTCTCTACCGAGTACATTGTGACGGCGCTCATGAAACTGACGACGCGCTTCTCCGATGCTGCCCAGGTCGAGAAGATCCGACGGCTTCTGCAATACTATCAGACCAGTCTCGATGTCGAGATCCAACAGCGAGTGGTTGAGTACGGCAACCTGTTTAGCTTTGACCAGATCCGACGGGGCGTTCTCGAGAAGATGCCCATCCCCCAGATCAAGGAAGAGTCTCGCGTCCTCGGAGCTGCACCCACAAAGAAGAAGGCTGCCAACAGGAAATCACGAGTCATCAAGCCAACGGAGCAGGATCTTCTCGACATTATGGATGCCCCTGCTGCCAGCCCGTCCAACGCCCCCTCGAGCAATAACACGGATCTCCTAGCTGATATCTTGGGTGGCACGTCATCACCTCCTCCCACCTCGTCCTCTCCGCCACCTCAGCAATCCAACGTGACATCCATCATGGATCTCTTTGGGTCTGCTCCCGAATCCTCTACAGCATCTCCCGCCCCTCCCTCATCCAACCTTGATCTCATGTCTTCCGCCTCCTCGTCGACACCCCAGCCGCAAGCGCTGCAAACGCCTGCAGGAGTTCCATGTTACGACTCCAATGATCTCAACGTGACGTTCCAGATCCAGCGCAACGCCGAGGGCATGATCCAGGCCACAGCGAGATTCCGCAACACCTCTGGCTCTGCGACTCTGTCTAACGTGTCACTGCAAGCTGCCGTTCCCAAGTCTCAGAAGCTGCAGCTGCTGAGCATCTCTGCGTCGGATCTCGTACCCGGGGCTGAAGCCACCCAGATGATGAGGGTGTCTGGATGCAAGGGGGTAAGTGACGATAATTTCCAAGCTTATCATCTCATGGTTTACTGACAGTGCTCTTTAGCTTCTGCGACTACGCTTGAGGATTGGATACACGCATCCAGCTGCTGGACAAGTCATGGACCAGGTCAACTGGACAGAGCCTTCTTAGGGGCATCGACGGGTGTATAAGTTTGTAGCGGCTCATGGTGTCGTGGACAAGGTAATATTGACGGCGGGCGTGAACTATAGGAGCTGGAGCTGGAGCTTGGAGAAGATAGAATCCTCAAAAGGACGGTAAAGCATTCTTATTATTTGCAACAAAATCTATCAACAATTAAACTCGTATCAAATGTGCCTAGTCTGATATCTTGGAGGCCGCCTTACTCAGCTTGACGATCAAATGGTCAACGACTCATGAACCCCACAGCGACTCTGGACTAGGTAAAGTATACAACATCCACGAACACTCGCTATAAGAACATTATTCTCCGATGACTAAGTCTTTTAATGTTGAATAGACAGTCTCTTCATCGATTGCATTTAAGCCTTAAGCCTTTTGCCGCAGCAATGTCAAATACGCGGAGTGGGCATCTCGAGCGAACAGCCCAAGAACCTCGAGATGAAGTATGTAGACTCACAAGACGACGCCTTGCATGACCAAGACTCGCTAATACGTACCCAGAGCCTTCATATTGTGAAGCTCGACCGTATAGACCAAGTAAACGAGAGGATCAGGTTGTTTCGCTTGAAGCTCGAGTCGGGGCCTGTTGAGGTACGTATAACCAGTACCAGAGTCTCTGTTCACCAGGGAATGACAGATCTGCAGTTCTCAGCCGGACAATGGCTCGACACCTACGTGCCCGCTATAGCCAAACCAGGAGGTTTCACCATCACATCTACGCCTTCAGCCGCGTCCTCAACCTCACAGCAGCCATACTTTGAGCTCGCGGTCCAAGAATCCCCCGAGAACCCTCCCGCGGCGTGGCTCTGGCGCTCGCCGTCCGAGATCCTGGGCTCCCAGCTCCAGGTGCGTGTGGGGGGCAGCTTCGTCTTCCCGCCGAGGCATGTTTCTCCAGGTGAGATACGACGCGTGGTCTTTGTAGCGGGCGGCGTGGGCATCAATCCCCTGGTCAGCATGATGGGATATATAGCGGAACAAGGGCACGACGTTGATGTGAGGGTGCTGTATGCGAGCAAGGTGCCGCGCGGTGGAATGAGGGAGATACTTTTCCTAGAGAGGATCAGAGGGTGGTTTGATGAGGAGAGGCTCAAAGGGGAGCTCAAGATCTTTGCTACGGGGCGAAGAGAGGGTGTGACGAGGAGGTTTGGCGTTGATGATGTTAAGGACGCTGTAGGGGGGGAGCAAGCGGTTGTCTATGTCTGCGGACCGCCGGATATGACGGACGAGATCGTGAAGGGGTTAGTCAAGGGGGAGAGGGCGATGGAGAAGAGAAGAGTCATGATGGAGAAGTGGTGGTAGTAGCTGTTATGATGATCCATAGTGCCGACTATCTAGCAGTGATCACACCAGAGGTCTCCGCAGCAAGAGGATCCAAGTCAACATGCCCATAATAACTGTTGATTTGATTGCGCCGTGGTATCGTATCAAAACCATCTATTTACCAATGCACCCACACATCGCGTCCACCTATGGCCAGCCCAATCTTACCCCTTCTCCCCTTTCGGTTACGAAAACAGATCTTCGGCCTTTTGCCTCTGCTTCGACCGTCCTCCACCAAAAAGCTCTTTGCCCGTGTTGCCCTCGCCAAGCTTAGTAGGAAATAGCTCGCGCGCGTTGGCCCCGGCCGTGGCGGCGCCCTTGATGGCGAAGCCCTCGCCTTTACCCTGCTGGCTCGCCATACCACGTATGTTGAATGCGCTGCCTTCTGAGCGGGTGTTGGGCACTGAGACTATCTTGGGATGGTCCTCCTCTTTGAGGCGAGCTGATCCTATGGCCCGCTCAAGGTGGTCCAGGTTTCCTCCGCCAAACTGCTTGATCGACTTTTTTGTCGGGAATAGCTCCTTGGCGTTGGTGTCGGTTGATATGCGCTCCCTGAGTGAGCGCGCCCTGAGTCTGTTCCCAGAAGAGCTAGCTCGCTCTCCCATGAGGTCGTCGCCGTCGCCATCTCGTCTCGGCGATGCTGACCGATCACGTCTAGACCCCCGATCCGAAAAGAGCTCCTTGCCACGGTTCTCACGGGCGTATGAGCGCGGCCGTTCCTCTACGTCAGATTCGCGTCGTTTTCGTGACGGGCGGGGCGCGTCGTCGTACATGCTGGCCTCGAATGTCTCGACTTCATCGTCGGAGTTACGACGCCGTCGTCCACCGCCGTCCCTGCGGTGGTCACCTTCTCGGTCTCTGTACCGGGTACGGCTGTCCTGGTTCCGTCGGCGTCGCTCTTCGGGGTCATATTCGGGGTGGAGGAGATAGTATCGGCTGCGTGTCGCGGCACCAGCCTGTTTCCTGTCGCTCGCGAGGGAGAAGCGGACTTGGAGAGAAATTTCTGGCTTTCCCTCAACAGGTTTCGCAGGGAGAGTTTCGCCAATGGCCAGAGCTGTAGCATCTGCTACGGGTACAGAGCTCAAGGCGACAATCGCGTCTCGCGCCGTAGGCTCGGAAGGGAAGAGGAGGTTGGCGGAGGAGTCGTCAATCCATTCGACCCGGTCAACATCGCCGAAATGAGCCTTGACGTAGGCTTTAATGTCAGATGTATGAAGGCTATCGACGCCTCGGATGTGGATCTTTGTCGGAATGAGCGTCTTGGAGTCGTCGGCTAGCGGTTCGTCGTCGGCGACCTCGCCAGGCTCTTCAGGTTCATCGGGCTGCTGGAGGGAGTGTCAATTCCGGGTCGCAGCAGGATGAAGAGTAGTGCAGCCTTACTAGAATATCATCGCGACCGAGCTCGACCACGGGCGCCTCGTGTACCGTGTCGACGGCATCGTCCATTTCAATGTCGAGATCCATGGTGTCGCGTGGGGGGCGCGGATGAGTATATACTAAGCTGGTATACTGGATTGAAGAAGGATGAAAGAGTCAAACCGCTGATGATAAATGAATACTCTGCTGTTGGTTATGGAACTGCACAAGAAGGGAGCCGTGATTTAGCACAACAGGCTATGTCGAGGTGTTGAAGCGTGGTGTAGGCAAGAATGAGACGAGACGACTCCAAGCTGAGGCTGATGCTACCTCGACGTGATGGGCCGATCGGAGGAGGAGCCCATTTCTCCGCCGCTAAGCTTTCAGGTGTCTCCACCGAGAACTTGCTGCTAATATCCCGGCCTCTAACGTCAATATAGTAGATCTATCAAGAACATACGGATACGTATGCTATTAACTCGACCCTTCATGTTGGTGCGACATGGGACACGAGACATCCAACTAGTCCTTGGCTTATGACAGTACGAGAATATTCAGGTCGCATATCTGCTGACTATAGATCTCCCTTCAAGATAAGGCAATGAGCACCAACTTCTCATATTCCTGCCCTACAGGTGGTACGACAAGACTTGGAGATGCCATGGTGCCATCTTCAAGAGATGAACACCTCAAGCTGAGACATATCCAAGGATCGTCCACGGCCCGCAAATCAGCCTGAGCAAGCTTCACGGCAAGTTCACCACAAATATAAGGCTAAGACCTAATATTTTGTTCCTATATATACATTGCAATGTTGGATATACAATGCAGTCCTTTTCCGTCTATAGCTTCTAATCAATGTCTCTATCTACCAGTGTCATACCCCAAGAAGGAGAACGTCTTTTCTTCCAAAAGACAGGGCCAGTGCTGCGCCCGAGGTATCAATAATTCCAAAGTGTAGTGTTTGAACGCCCCAATTGTATGCCCAGTAAGAAAGAAAGAGAGAGAAAACGCCAAAGCAGTCGCTTACATGAGTTTTCCCCTTTCTATGCCCGTGATAGCGTGTAAACGTGCCAGCTGCCCGTGGGATACTCTCGCCCCGATCCCTCCCCATCCTATCGCGCAGTCTCCACTCCGCGTCGTATCTCTATTCGGGACGACTTGCACGTCCGTGGCATTTTCGCCAGGGTTCCTTCGTTATCGTCCAGGCCCGACGTGCATGACACGTCTGACATGCGACGCTTCAGGCCTTTGAAGGCGCCGACAATGTTACCAGCAGGTGGTGATTCGTCGCCGCCTTCATCTCCGTATTCTCTGCATGTTGCATCATAATCATCCTTTTGGTCAAGCACTGTATCGTGCTCCCATGCAGATTCTAGTCCCTCAAGGTAAACGGGTGATCGTTTCAAAAAGTTCCACGACAGGGTGCCGTGTTCCATGGCGATATACAGTGAGTCCATCTTGCCGCCCACGTTGAGAACAGCGCAGTGTTGCTGGAGAAAGGCTCGGTCGTACTCGCTATGTTCCAGCCTCGGGTCAAGCGGCCGTAACATTGGTAAGCCCTGCAGACGCTCGGCATCACACAGCTTTGCCTGCAAGGGCACCCAGGGTCGCCCTTGAAGCAGAGGCTGGAACGCCCGTGACACAGCATCGGTGAAGGATCGCGCATCATCGCCTTCCACTGCAATCATGCGGTGCAGACCGCGGGACAGACATCTCTTGTAGGATGCTGTATCTTTCTCGAACGGAAATGGCTGTTCCTTGAAGGGCATCAGAGAAACGTGTACTGTCCATGGTCTTGAGGGCTCAAGAGCTGGAGATTGTAATGTTGTGGGGCCGTCTGAGGGATCAAGTGGCTGCTGAACGTCCAAGGTAGTCGTGGGTGAAAGGCGTAGGGCGTCAACGGGCGAACCAGCCGGGTCGGGATCCTGAGGTGGTGATGGTAAGGGCTCGGCACTCTCGAGCTTCTCAATTCTCTCCTCCAGAATTTCGTCGCTGTCCAGCAACTCGAGCTGACGATTACGTAGCTCCTCGACTTCTCTTCTAGTCCTGGCCATATGTTCGCGTTGTAGTTGGAAAGCCTCTTCCAGGTGCTTCATCTGCTGCTGCAACTGTGCTACGAGCTGCCATGCGGCAGAGGCATTGCGATAGGAACCCTTGAGCTCTGCAGTAGCTTCGTCCTTGTTCTTTTCAACAGTCTCTTCCAACTCGCTGATGCGGGCAACAACGTTTGGTAGCCGATCATGGTTGTCCCTGCCCATATTATCCTCGAGGACTCTGACTCGCTGCTTAATGACATCGATTTCGGCCTTGTTTTTGCTGGGTGAAGGCGCGTCCGCAGAAGCGACGTGGAAGCAGGAGAGATGTCCACAGTTGCAAGTAGCACCGGGCAGCGATTTGTTATGGTCAAACCCCATGCAGCCGCACCGCTGGCCCTTGAGCTCGGGGATCATGAGGATATAGCGACATTGTCCCTTGGGTAGCTGAGACTCATCGGGCTGCGGCGTCGAGGCCAGTGGGGGAGAGCGAGCGGGTGACGGTGACATTGGGGTTCGTCGAACCTAGACGTCGTTGAGGAGGATCGAGGGCGAGATGCTTCGTCCATGGAAAGGTCGGTGGCAGTGAGAGCCAAATATGAGATGGGGCAGCAGAGGTAAACCCACATGAAAACAAGCGGGCGGTTCTAATCATAAAGCAGGGCGATGTCGAGATTTCGAGCCCCAGGGATGCTGGGTTCAGCGATTCCGGTCAACCGTGTTAGCAGAGTACGCCGGTTCTCGTTTGCGGGTCGACGCGGCAGATGAAGGTGACAACAACGAACAAGGGCATTTGAGAGCGATTGAGAACGTTTGTGATGGAGCCGACAAAAGTAGCGAGCTAGCAGAACCGAAAGGGTGCTTCTCAACTGGATCCACTGCTGCGACGTTATCATCCGCTCTCGCCATCAACATGGATAGCCAACCCACGAATCCCAGACCAGTTGCGCCCGCAGACTGGCAGATGGCATCACAACTCCCACGTCGAGACCCGCAGGTCCATGGCACCACAGCGCAATGGTGAGGGTGGGGGGGCCATGGGCAGGAGTCGGAGACGGTGACGGAGAGCCCCCAAGGAGGGCATGTAGGGCAGTCAGATGCCTGTGACAGTGACAGGCCCACGCGAGAAGCCCACGGAACACCCAGAGAAAACACCCAAAACGGGGTGGAGAAGGACACCAAGGGCAACGAAAGGGATCTAACGTTAGGGCAGAGCTAGGGGAACGGGGAACTCAGGGGATGCAGTAGGGCCGCCCCAGCCAAGACCCAAGAGTCCCTCAGACCCTGGGCGCAAACGCACGCTCTGTTTGATCAAATGCCGGGCATCAGGATGGCTAGATGGCTCTGGATGGCAGAAATTTCCTCCCTCCCTCCCACACACCCTTGACTCTGATTGATAACAGTCCCGCTTGGGCCTTGGCTGGCCCGGCCCCTGGATGTCTTGTGTGTCTGTCTATCTTTGTTCCTTTGGGGGGAGCACAGCCACAGGCAATATCTGTTTAAGCAAGTATGTAGGCAGGTCGAGGGCGGCCACGCGGGCCCAACGGGCGCGCAAGGGGCAAGCTCGACGGCAACCAGGATTCTTGCGCCTTGCGTGGTAATCCGTGGTCGGAATCGCGCTGGTGATTGATGGAAGCTTGGGCTGAGACATAAGAGACGACAACGACGGGCCGCCTTGAGCTGATTAGCAGATGGCTTCTGGCTGGTCCACCCCCACACCCTTTGGGCTCTTCCCGCACCCGCTTGCGCTTGTTGATCTGTCCGGTTCTTGCGGCTGCCAGCTCCGCAGCGGCGCGGAACCTAGCTGTGGTTGCTGATTGACCGGAGAGCAACGCCGTAATCGGTCTATCACCTGTCACTCTCTCGACTCTGGAAGACGCCCGCCCGCTCCCCCCGTGCGCCCTGGCTTCAGATGCTGATTGCCGTTATCGTTCACGAGTGTCGATGCAGGGTTATCAGGCAGCTTTTTGCTTGTTTCTGGGCTCACGTCCACCAAGGCTCGCAGCGGCGGGTCCTTGCTCTGCAATCCGACGTCGGTATTGCAATGTGCGTGCTGTACTCCGTAGTTACATGGCGCTGTATCCCGTATCCATCTACCCATCTATGGAACCGGCTGGACTTGGTATCGGTGTGAAAAACCCCAATCTCCCTCGAGTGCGGATTCGTCGACACAAGAGCTTGGGCCAAGGGCCTCACAATGCTCCGGACGGCGGTGAAACCAGTCACCCAGTACGTAAAGGCCATCAGGGTGGGCGCGCTCGTGGGTGATGGCGGGGGTGGGAGTCAGAGTGGGAAGCTGTCCTGTCGGTAATGCCTGAGGAGTCAAAGTTCCAATTGCTTGCAGGCCCACGTGCAACCCCTTGCGGCGGGCCACTTTTGACGTCGTCTGGAGCGTGGGCCTTAGTCTGTCATTGCTGGTGTGCTGCCGTGTCAAGTTGCTGTCACACCATATATCATGGGTAATTTTGGGGCTACAGTTACCTCGTTGCTCGACTCATACACCAGATGTATATCTCTTCTCAAAGGTTTCCGCAGTAATGAAGAGGACACGTCCAGCGAGACTCAGTCAACACTGAGCAAGTCACTCCGATCTGACCGAGCCAGGATTCGTCGTGCCTACTCCTCAAGTCTATTGCAGAATGGTGCTCGCTTTGAAAAGGGCGATGGTGAGTCACGCCTGTGTATTTGTTATCTTGGGTGAACCCAAATGAGCCGTGGATCTGAAGCGTGCCCCAGCTCCCGCGCGATCGGCCCTAAGGGGCATTGTGAAGAAGCTCACCACCGCCCTGGCTGATGTCGTACACTCTCTGGGAGGACGTAAGCATCAGCCCGTCAACTATGAGTCGCTTCTGGCTTTGTCCAATGGGTCGAGTCTAGATGCCATTCGCACCATCAACGACTTATCAAGTAGAGTGGGGTCAACAACAGGCTCAAGCTCACGGGGCAGTATCGTGAGTAGAGGAAGGCAAAGATCCCGCCGTCAAAAGAAATCAGCCGAGAGCAAGTCCCAGAGACGGTCAGAAAGGCAGCCCAAGCGGGATAGGACAAGGAGCAAAAAATCCGCAAGCCAGCGGGGAGCTCGGTCTGCAGATCGCCATCGTCAATCCTCGTCCGGGGGTCGACGTATCCCGGAGGCGAGCGGAGCCCGAAACCGAATCTCTATCTTGACCATGTCGTCGGATTCGACCAAGCTAGGGGAGATTAGGCGACGCCTATCAAAACAAAGGCCTCTGGATCGAGACGAAAGAAAAGTATCGTATCCCTTGTATTCATGCCATGCTGAAGAGACACAGGGTCGCAACAGGTGGTGGAAATTTTAGGCTCGCACACATAGTTCTGAAGGCAAAGAGTAGCTGGCTAGCATGTAGCAAAAAAACTTGAGTTTATTGTTATCATGACACTTCTGGGTGGAATGGCAAAAGATTAAGGTAAATCATGATTAGTTAACTACTCCGTAGTTACGGAATAGTTAGAGGTATTTGGAACAACAGACGAAGTAAGAATAGTGTGTTCGCACGGTGCATCCTTGCACTGTCAAGGCTGAGGCTGAGGTGCCACAGAACAGAGCCCCGCAGTCCAAAAATGCCACCATGAAAGTGCCCCGCCAGCGACATCACGACAAAGACACACGACACGATATTATAGCCATCGCATCACCAACCAAGATCGCCCAAGGCTTTACGACGACGATAGGCAGGTGGCGAGTCAGAAATAGAGAGATATTCTCCTCTCAACTCGTTCTAGTGCGTCTTGACGGTCACCGAAACATATACATCAGCCTCTCTTATCCAGGACATGCATTCATCTTCATAACGCTACCATCATGCCTCAAGATCCTGCTGCCGCCCTCGTAGCCTTGCTGCGTCAATCTACCATCCAAGACCACGAAGAAGTTCTCAAGGCAGCAAACGCAGCACTCAAAGCCAACAAAAACGACGTCTCTGGCCAACACACCCGCATCATTGCCCTGCTCAAGCTCGATCGCTTCGACGACGCTCTGCGCGCCATTGCGGACGGTAGTCCTGCACTGCACTCAAAATGCGGACTCGAACATGCTTACGCGCTTTATAAGACAGGCAAGCTGGACGAGGCAGCTTCAATTCTTCAAGCTGCTGGTATTGAGGGCAAGCGAAGCCTCAAGCACGTTGCTGCTCAGGTCGCCTATCGTGCTGAGCGGTTCGATGAAGCCCACGCCATCTACAGCCGCATCCTTGATACCGACGCTGCTGATGAGGAGAACGACCTCAGCATCAACATCCGGGCTGCTTTTGCCCAATCTGGCTGGCTAGTCTATTCTTCTCCCCATCTCTTGCCTGTTCAAGAACTGGATGGTTTTGAGTTATGCTACAACGCTGCATGTGCACATATTGCTCGAGGCTCCAACGAAGAAGCCGCCGAACTGTTGCAACGTGCCATCAGACTCTGCGACACTTCTGACGACCTTACTGAGGAGGATAAGCAAGCAGAGATGCGCCCCATCTTGGCTCAGCAAGCCTATGTTTACGCCAAGCTGGGGAAACTCAAGGAGGCACTAGACTTGTACACCTCACTATCAAACACAGCGTGAGTTCTCCCAGTCTTGATAGCTTGCCGTACTTCAAAAGCTGACCATGACTCAAAGCGATGAGGACACTGACCTTGTGTTAATAACCCGGAACAACCTGGTAGCTCTGGAACCTCCGATCGATAACCCCTTTCTCCTGCAACGTAAATTTGCATCTGTGATGGATGCAGAGAAGGACGCCAAGCTTTTCCAGCACCAGTCCAATCTTCTTCGGCGAAACAACCTGGTCGTTGACCTTCACGCACACAAAGGTCCTGGTGTCAAGCGTCGCACTGATCAGCTCATCGAAAAGGCAGGGCATCTCACAGCTTCTGCTGACACCGGTATCTTGTCCGTCCTTAATGCCGCCTCGGGCGTGCAGGGTGCTACTGGCAAGCAACTCCTACGCAACCTGCAGGGTCTTGCACAGAAAAGACCTCAAGACGTGGGCATTGTGTTGACTATTGTGCAAATACAACTCGACGGAGGACACACGGGCTCGGCGTTATCGATCCTAGAATCTTTCCTCCAACGGCTTGAAAAGACCGAAACCCCCAACTCTCAGGATGTCCGGTACAGCCCCGGTCTTGTCGCCCTTGCTGTGACCCTCCTACGAGTACAGGGCCGCGAGTCCTCAGCTAAGGCTGAGCTCGTCAAAGCTGCCACACACTGGCAACACCGTCCAGCAAGTTCTGCTGCTCCATTGCTTGAGGAGGCTGGCATTGAACTTATGAAGTCGTCCAACGCTCAGGACCTAGAGCTAGCTGGTGCCTCTTTCCAAAGGCTCTTTGATGAGCAAAGGGGCTCGGAAGTCGCTTCTGCCGGGCTTGTCGCATCATTGGCGCCGTCCAGCCCTTCGCGCGTAGAGAAATATCTCCAAAATCTCCCCGCGGTGGACTCCCTCGTCGAGGGCGTCGATATCACGGCTCTCCTTACAGCAGGTGTGGCCTCCACCACGAGCAAGGCCGCGGGGACTCTCAAGCGTGCGGCACCCCAAGAGCCCACCGACAAGACACGCAAGCGCCGGAGAAAGACCCGTCTTCCCAAGAACTACGTCGAGGGCACCAAGCCGGACCCGGAGCGCTGGCTGCCGCTGCGCGACCGATCCTCGTACCGACCTAAGGGCAAGAAGGGGAAGAAGAAGGCCGGCGAGGCGACGCAGGGCGGCTTCGTCAAGGAGGAGACGCTCGAGCTCGTGGGCGGAGGGGGCGTCAAGGTGGAAAAGGCGCTGGCGCCGAGTAAGAAGAAGAAGAAGGGCAAGAAATAGTGGAACTTGTCCTCGTTTGAGTGCAATGTTTGCGACGGCATCACGGCATTATTACGGGATGAGACGAGATATAGCATTCATGAGCAAGTATATTCTTATTGTGACAAGAATCTAACTAGAATCGGTCTCTTACTCATTATACTGCCGGTTGACCATCATTACAAAACGGTTCCATATTGGCTTTCAAGTCAAGGAGAAAAGTGATGGGGATTATAATGCTTACTTTTGTGCTCCGTTGTCATCAGGCCTTCAGAGACATAACAGAAACAACAGAGCAAAGGCTCGCGAAACACCATGATAATATCTAGATACATGAGCCCAGTCGAGTTGGCCTGTCGTCCATGAATGAGCAGACTTCTTGATCCTGTAACAAAAAGAAAATACGGTCTCTTTCTCCTGTTTCAATAGCTTCTTTCTAATAAACCACGCTCTTCGCCCCCTCGCTCGCTGCTGTAAAAAAGAAAATCGAAATGAAGGCACCAATACCAAGAATGCCTTTTACAATCCATTCCCAGAAAGAGAGAACCGCTAAATACGCACGAAGTACATGCTTTTTTCACAGAAGGCCTTCCCTTGTGACCCCCTTCTAAACCATCCTTCTATACCATCATGCGTTGACGGGCTGCACTGGGCGGCTTGACAGCTGCTCCAGATCTTGCACGGATTCATCATCCGAGCCAGTGTTCTCGGGCTCGTCTCGCAAGCTGCTCCGTCCTCTCGCCTCGCTTGTATCGTCCGCCTCGTCTGTCTCTGGCTCGATCGGGGGCAGTGGGCTTCGGCGTCCGTCGGAGAAACTGACGGCCACTTCGCTTTCAGTGTCTGATGGAATTGTCAATCTCCCACCGGCCGAGGTGCTTCTAACTGCTTGGGCGGTTGAATACTTCCTATGAAGTTCTCGAAAACTTCTGGCGGTTGCGGTGCTTGCGCTCGCCACAGATGCCCTCCTCTCATCCATCTCCAATGGCACGCCAACGGCTGAATGGAAATCCTCATCCTCACCGCCGCTCGGCATCGGCGAGAGGGGCTGTTCTTGCTGCTGAGACATCTTACGAACTCGCAGCTTGTCATCCTGGGACATGTTCTGCAGGCCGTCGCCAAACTTGATGACAGATGCCTTCTTTCCGTGGACGACAAAACTGCCTGTCCCTCTAGCAAGCTGGTGGTCCTGTGCTGTCTCCTCACCTGACCCAGCCACGTCTTTGCCCTTCCGTATGCTGCCGCGATGGTGCGAAAGATGTCCAGCACCCTCTCTAAGGGTTCGCTGAAGACTTCGGCGTATCTTGCTCCGGTCGCCCTTATCAATCGATGAGCCTCTCTCAACCGTTGGGTCCGCGCCCGTAGACACGGTTGCCTTGTCCGTGGGGTCACGGCTGGGTCGCATTTCAAGAAGACCAGCTTGTTCTAAGAAATCACGCTCGTCGGCGTCAGGGTCATGGTGGCCATCATCGTCAGCCTGCCGCGATGGTATGGTGGCCTTGTCATCCTGTGAAGACGTAGCCTTCCCTAGCGGAGTCGTAGGGACCGACATCACAGGAGATTGGGCAATGCTCGAGATTGAGCCATGTCTCGTACTGCCAGCGTCCAGTCGAGCAAACGAGAGATCTCGTGAACTGTGCCGACGTCGCGTTGCGCTCTGAGGTGGGGTCTGGAACACTTGGTCAAGGGGTGAGTCCACTTCCTCGGTGACCTCAGAGGGGTTTGGGATATGAACAACTTGAGGCTCAGTTGGAGTTCGGGGGCTGGTGTCGGTCCCTGAATGGTGTGTTGACCTAGATCCTCTGCGGGTCGTATTGGGCCGTGGGGTGGGCGATCCGGTTCGGTGGGAGAGTCGGTTGGATTGTTGTTTGGTCGGTGTAAAGGTCTCAGTCGGATGCTCTTCTTCGAGATCCTGAACAAGGATATCACGATGACATTTGGACCTCCAAATCTCTTGGCGCGTCCACCTCAACTGCACAGACATGCGTGCTGCAGCAGACAAAAGCTGTTCTCGCGTTCTCGGCTGAATCGGAGCAAGTATTTGCAGATGTCGCGCATTTCGTAGCTGGTCGTCGAGTTGCTTCTGAGACTCTTGTAAGCTGTCATTAGCCTCGGCAATCTTCTGTCGCATGACATCTCGCCGAGCTGTCGAGATATCTTCAGCCATCTTGTGGTCTATCCGGGTCCTAGCGACAGAGACCGGTCCGGTCGGGGTCTGGATGAGTGTGGCAAGATCAGAACTATCAAGTCTTCGCATTCCCCGCCGGCCCTGTCCGTCATAATTCCCACCGATAACACCGCGCATCTTAACGCCTGTGGTTCGGAAGGCTGCCGCATAGTTGAGTTTGGCGAGCCAGTCGTTCATCTCGTCTTCGTTATCCGCCAAAAGAACCTCTTCCAGGCCACCTTGTCGCACGTATATGAAGGCGTTCTTGTGCTTCTTATAGGTCGCGTCTTGGAGAGCAACGGCGCCATGAGTAGACATGAGCCCGTCTGGCTTGAACTCTTGAAGCGGTGGCTTGAAAATCAACGGTGTGCCATCATTACCTGCCTTGATGTGAGTGTCGTACTGGTGAATCAAAGACTTAACCCAGCCGATGTTCCGGAAGAAATAGAGCTGCGCGCCAGTGAGAATGGCGCCCCATTCTTGCCAAGGAGAGCGTGTCTTGCGCTTCTTCGCTTCCTTTCGCCATAACAAGCCAACCTTTGTTACTTTAATGTCCACTATACCAGGATGAGCTTCAGCTGGATTTGTAGCCGTCTGTTCTGTCATGAAAGCATCAGGACGAGACCGGGCCGACACGATCTGTAGCACGCCCGTCCTAAAAAAGGTCTTTTGCAGGTCTTTTAGATTCAGACTGGGTGCAGAGCCCAGATAGTTGTAGTGATCATCCAGTTCCATCACATCTTTCAGACTCGGTCTGAGAGCGTCTAAACTTCCATCTAAGATGAGGGTATATGGGTCTATGGGTTCCTTGATAGCCCGTTTTGCAGGGTCGTTAACAGTTGACGAGAGCAAAGGTTTTCGTCGCGATTTGTGCGAGCCAAAGCGATCGCTGGTAACTTCCAAATCGTCTTCGACGTGGATAAAAGGGGTATAAGTGATATTGTCATAAAAGCATTCCAAAATATCGTCAAAAATGCCCTCGCCGCGCGTGTTCTTCAAGTATTCAACTTTTTGCATTTTGTGCTTGTTGTTCTTGTTGAAGACGTCGGTGTGAAGAATGAGCAAGGAGAATGCGATAAAATAGGCCTGGTCTGGTGATGCGTAAATACCTGGGTTGCACTCATGGTAACGGTTCGCGAATGCTTGTAGACATCGGTCAATGTGCTGGGTTTCTTTGGGCAGTTCGGCTTCCATGAGAAGCTTTCGGATGGCCATGTCCATGGGATCACCGAAGAAACTGAAGCTGCGCATGTAACTACGAAGCACAGATGCCATGAACGTGTCGGCGCTTTTTGACAGATTGGCGGCGATTATTCCCCGGCTTGCGACATCTTCGACGCGGACCAGATACTTGGCAGCTGATTCGTCTTCACGGCGCTCTGGCAGGGTGAAAGATTCTCGAGCAAGTTGGAGCGAGTTGTTCTTCGAGCCAATCGAGCCAGGAGTGGTGGGCGTCAAAGTGCCTTGACGGCTAAGCTCGGAATTCTGACGCAGGCGGCTCAGGCCAAACAGGTCACCAAAGCTCTTTCGGCCAGTAGAAGACGATGTTCGGGTCGTCGGAGGAAGCAGATGGTCATCGGTTGAGTCGCGGCCCATGGAACTCATCGTTGATGATCTACCTCGCAGCAGAGTTCCTCTAGTCGGAGAGGAATGTCCAGACTGTACTCCTCCAGGAGCGACCAGGGTGGTCGAGGGCGACTGGCTGGGGCGTTGACTTTGTTCACCCTTTGCAGTACTACCACCAGCGGTTCCCCCGCTTTGAGCGGATGAAGGGCGCGGTGTAGTAGATACACCAAGCGAAGATGCGGAAGAGATACCCGGCGGTGCCTTTCCTTTCTGTTGAAGGTGTGCGAAAGGGAAAAGGGGTTCCGGTGGTTTCTTGGTCCGTCTTAACTTGAAGAACGCGCTCGCTGACTTCTTTGGAGTTGTTTCAGGGCTCTGGTAGGAAAAGCTCTGGTGAGACAAACGTTCGTTGGAACTAGCATCAGACCGTGATGACTCGGATGGTCGGTTTTCCGGCGGGGTCAGAGCCGTTCCGTTAGGGCTGCTATGCGTAGCTGTTGTCGATGGACGGGGAGACTCAGGTTCATCCAGCGTAGCCAGCGAGGGGCGGTTCCTTTCGTCTTGGAAAGATTTGCGCATGGTTCTCTGGCGCCCTATAGCACGGTTGGAAGGATTGTCACGGGGAATATCAGTCGAACGACGAAAGTTGGCCAGGCTCATCCGGGACGGTTTCTTCTTAGGACCGTTGAAGTCGTTTGTGGGAGCGGTAGTGATGATTTCAGGCGCTTGATCAATGTTAGTCAACTGTGTGCCCATGTGGGGGAGGGTCGGTTACGTCGCGGGACTGGAGGGGGCTTCTCAGCCTGCTGCTTGACTCGCAGAGACAGCTGAGAATCAGAAGCATTGCGGAATCGTAGAACGGAGAAACGGTGATGCTTGGCGCTCTCTTCTTGAACTGGAGGGGTATCGGGGCGGCTTTCAGGACGACTCTCGAGATGACTTTCGGGGTGACTTTCAGGACGACTCTCGGGGCGACTCTCATCATGACTCTCGGGATGACTCTCGGGGTGATCGTTGGGCGATTCGAGGGTTTCAAGGCCAGGGGGTCTCGCAGGACTATCATCGTCGTCGGGGACTTCGGGCTGAGGGGGAAGCGGAGGGAGGTCTTCGGAAGTTCTGGATACAAAGAGAGTATGACGGCGCATATCGTTATCACTGGCCATGTTGCCGCGGCGGCGTAGAAATGACATGGCGGCGATTGATCATGGTACGCGGCCAGCCCGGGCGTTGACAAGATCCAGACGGCGTCGCGGTAGGCGTCTCACGACCTACCAAGCTAGAGGCTTGACCCAGGCGCGATAGTGTTCATTGAGACAGCTGTAGCAGGTCAGTAACAGAGAGGGAGATCGCGTCGTGTGGGTGTACGGGCGAGATGGTGAGTTTCTTGGTTGTTGGTGTTCGGGGTTGGACGTCTTTGATCACTTTTGGTACCCTGATTGCAGCACTTCCCAGCTCCCACCACCTAAGTTAAGGCCAGGGGCTGGGCCACATTACAGCCTCAATTAGGCCAACGCCTGTCAGACTACTTGGTACGTAGAGTGCCGACCCACGGGAACCCCATGTGGCTGGAAGGTACCTGAGAGGCCCACCAAAAGCATTTGCACGCTAGTCTCTCGGATGAATGATGTGGCTAGTGCACTGTACGCGGACCCAGTAGCTTTCTAGAGCGACCGTTTGGCACTGCTGTAACTACGGGCACTTCCTAACCTTACAGATTAGCAGTACAGCTTTGAATGGGCAAGCAATAAAGACGACGAACCATTCAGCTGGCATGGAATACCATGCTTCTCGTCCTTGGACTTACAGGAGGAAGATGGTTGGATGTGGCTTGACCTCGCCTCGCACTGTATGCGCTCACTATCCCGCAATGGCTGACGGGAGGCACCTGTTTAGCCTGGGCAGGCAGAGATAGAGGCTGTGCGTAACCACCAACCATCATCTTGCACTCTCATATTATCTAGCATTCAATACTGCATCATACTTCGATCATCTTTGCCTCTCAAATTGGCAGTACTTCTTCCCCTGTCGAGGGCTGGATAATCCTCCGAATTGGATACTTCGATCAAGTAGCAGTCAACGGCCGCGAATGCGCGCTTATCGTGCCCAAGATGAAGTTGAAGCTTCTCGCAGCAACATCTCTGTTGCTACTCCAAGCCTCCGACGCCGCCGGCATCGACACTGAGCAAGCCATCACCAACGCCCACGCCGATGGTACCAGTACCCGACTCTTTCCTTTTCTCACCAAGCTCCGCGATAATGCTATCGAGTTCATCTTTGGTCGTCATCCTACAAAGGATGCCAAGCCGCTACCCGTCGTAAACCAGCTCCGCGCTCAGTATGCCAACCAGCTTGTCCTCCGGTTCAACGTCACTACTCCTTACGAAGAAGGCACACTCGCCGATGCTGCTGCTCGCCTATTCCTCGACGTCTGGAGCTTTACCGAAGAATATGTCGATATTCGCATGCATGCTGATGAGGTCGGACCTCTGCTCAGCCTACTCCCTACGTCTCTCCACACGTCACACTCGACCCTGATACCCGACTTGGCCGCCGCCGTCTATCAATCCCTTCCTACCGACGGAAACCCAACGTACGCGGACCCTCAGACCGTCGCCCCGTTACTCAAAGTTACCTCTTCGCCCGCGGATAACCTTTTCTTCCATGATTACCAGCCTCAGGCCGTCATCATACGATGGATGCGTCTTCTTGAGGCCATGTTCCCCTCGTATGTGGAATACATCAATATTGGAAAATCTTATGAGGGCCGCGATATTCCTGCTCTTCGTGTCGGAGTCCCGAATCTTGAGCCCGATGCGCCCCGGCGAAAGACGATCATGTTCATGGGTGGCTCACATGCTCGCGAATGGATCTCAATCAGCACCGTCAACTACCTGGCGTGGTCCTTCATTACCAGTTATGGCAAGGAGCGGATGATTACAAAGCTACTTGACGAATTTGACATTGTCTTCCTGCCGATTGCTAATCCGGATGGTTTCGAGTACACATGGCATGTTGATCGACTCTGGCGCAAGACGAGGCAGCAAACCAACCTCCAGTTTTGCCGTGGCCTGGATCTGGACCGCGCATACGGATACGAATGGGATGGCTCACGGGTCCAGCGCGACCCTTGCTCGGAGAGCTATGGAGGAGAGAAGCCCTTCCAGGCTGTTGAAGCGGTGCAGATTGCCGAATGGGCACGTAATGAGACGTGGAATAACGCTCGATTTGTGGGATTGGTTGATCTGCACTCATACTCACAGCAGATTCTTTACCCCTACTCTTTTACCTGCTCGGTAGACCCGCCCAATCTGGAGAACCTAGAAGAGCTTGCAGCGGGCATCGCCAAGTCCATTCGCCTATCGAACGGAGAATCTTACACAGTGACGTCGGCATGCGAGGGCGCCGTTTCAGCGCGAGAATCCAGCAGCGGCCGATTCCAGTCGCGCATTGAGTCCGGGGGCGGATCCGCGGTAGACTGGTTCTACCATGAGATGAGGGCGCACTTCAGCTACCAAATCAAACTCCGCGACACAGGCAGCTATGGCTTTTTATTACCCAAGGAGCACATTGTGCCAACTGGAGAGGAGATATTCAATGCGATGAAATATTACGGGGATTATCTTTTGGGGAATAACGGAATCGAGTGGTTTCCGGAGGCAGAGAAGGACAATGAGGTGAAGACGAATCATGAGCAGGCGCTGCCTGTCGACGAGGAAGAAATGCCATTTGGACAAGAGCTCAAAAGGAGGAGGATGCGTCGATGAAACTCGAGGGGAAAAGATTGGACAACGTCATGAACTTTCAGGGATTTTATATGATACTAGTATAGGGACAAAACGCCGGGCGTCTATGGCCACTACGCACAGCATGGTTCGGAAAAGGCGTAGGGGTTCACGGGTAGTCAACTTTTCACACGGAATGAATTAATATTTAGTTACATGGTTACTTTTGTCTTATGATACAGAAACATTGTCGTCAAATTACAACATTTGGCGCCTATTGTCCTAGAGCGTACATGACCGAGGTATACGCAGCCATGAACTTGAGAGGATAGTCGCAGAGGAACGAGGCAGCAGATGCACTAGATGTCATTTCAGTAAGTATGTGGTTTCCAGGATGATCAAGTTGGATGAGAATTGTACTTACAAGACGCGCCTCTGGGGGTCACCAGACGAGTAGCCGATGGCGTAGAAGATGCGCGAGACAGCCCAGCCAGCGCCTAGAGCAGCAGAAGCGACGGGGAAGCGCAGGCCAGAAATGAGGAGAGAGCCGAGGAACGAGATCTGGTTCTCGGTGAAGTTGGCGTGAGCGCGCTGGGCTGCACGGGGGTGGTAAGTAAAGGGTTTTTGGAAGATCAGGGAGAACACGAGACATACTGCAGTTGAACTTGAAGGCCTTGGGGTCCTTCTCGGCCACCTCGTTGCTCGCGTAGGGGATGGGGTACTTGATTCCGCTCGCCTTACGGGCTTTACCGGTCAGGATTGTGTGGAGGGAGTTGATGAAGAAGGTGGACGTGGCGGCGATGAGGACGAAGCTTGAGGAGACGTGTTAGCTGAGTGAGATGGAGCATGAGACGAGGCGTCTCCTTACCCGTACTGGTCAGGGAGCTCTAGAGTCAAGGTCATGTTTGCGACGTGTGTGTTACTGTACTGCTTGGGAAGTGGGATGTGTTTACAAGATGAATTGTTCAAGGTCGAGGTTCTCGCTGGGCCTTAAATACCAGAAAATACAAGTTGTACCAACACTCGGTCCACGTTCAGTAGGTAGTTAGCTAGCTAGATGGCGGAGCGGGCCCTTCCTCCGAAGGAGCTCCACCTGTGACACCTGAGGAACGGGAAGACCACTACGCCGTACGTATTGCATATTCACAGGCAAAGTGTCTCAAATGGGTAATCATACCCATCGTGGTTGGTAGTTTCTTGCATATTCCTTCTGTTCTGATACCTAGTTAAGTTACGGATCATCGGCGCCAAAAGGGGGTTATCCCGTAGCGACATGCCGGAGCGAGACCCGCCCCGCCCAAAGAATATTCGCAACAATGGGATGGATTTCGGGTTTCAACGCCAGGCCGTAGATCCCTTTTGCGGCTGCAGCTCATCGTCATTTGCTACCCGGTTGCTGCTGTACTATGGAAATAACGTCCCCGGAAACCGGGGGAACCTACGCCGACGGCATGATTAAGCATCCGAAGGCTTTTCTTAGTAAGGTATGTAATTTGTATTTACAGTAGCATCATCTGCGGATTTGGCCTTACATGTACGGAGTAACTAATGCACGCCTATATCAAACTCCGCAGCCCGACTGTAAACACCTTTATCCCGACTCACGGTCATAGTATGTGTTACTCGGTTAGGGGATAGTGAGCGAACCATACAGAATCCTGAGAAATAGTATTTTGTGTGTGTACGAAATAATACATAGCCGGTTCTTAGATACTAAGTGAGCTAGTCAGTAGGCAAGCCAGTTTCAACGTCTCCAGATCCTCAAGGTTAGTCTAGTCTCTTTCTCTCAGCCCCAAATCATCCCGTGCATCTCTCTTCAGGCGGCCGCCACGCAAGTTCAAGCCCGTCAAACACTCTCCTCTCCGCCGTCTCCATGTCAGGCGCTGCGTCCCCGGTGCTACTCCCCTCCAGGTCCACCCAGATCCCGTCAGCCCTACGCCGGATCCCACTGCTGTCAAACTTGAGCCCCTTGACCTTCTTACAGTAACGCCGCACATCTCGCTGAAAGGTCGTCCCGGCGCTCCAGCCCATCACCGCGCACCCCACCGTCTTCCACGGGCTTATGATGATGTCAACGCGTCGGTGCGGTGCGTCTTCCTTGGCCGGATCCTGCCAGACAACCAAGGCCTTGTCGAGCGTGTCGAAACCCGATCCCCTTGCGACGTCGCCTTTCCATGAGACTGGACGTTGTCCTCTCTCGCTGTTGTGGAGTGAGAGTGTGAGAGTGTGAGTGATGAAATGCGCCTTTTCCAGGCTCATGGCCACCTTTTCCACCACTTGAAGTGTCTTGTTTTCGTCTCGATGACTCAAAACGACATCAACATCCCCAGACTGCTGCTTCCCCCGTCGATATCCGCCGACAATGACCATTTCAAATCCAGGATCAATCTGGCGTGCATGTTTCAAGATAGTGGCACCGATAAATTCAACCTCGTCTCGTGGGATCGTGAGCAGAAACTCGTCATAGTACTTGACTCCAATCTGCTGTGAACGACTGATCGAGTTCCACCCGTACTCAACTAGGTCATCCAGATCTCGCCATCCTGCTGCATGTCAGTCTTTGTAAGAGCCTTATAGAGCTAACCACTTGAACACTGACCTTTACGATAAAACTCGCGTGCCGTGATATCTCCAACCCCCCAGATGTTGTAAAATAGCTTTAGCGAGGTTATCATGGGGTCAGCATTGGCCTCCTGGATTTCTCCCAACTGTCCAGTCTCGTTCCACGAATGCCATAGCTCGGCGATCTTACTACTGCAGCCCGGCAGGCGTGCGACTTCTGAAGACAGGTCTCAGCTGAATGTATGACCATTGCGATAGAGCGATATGAAAGCTTACCTTGCGTGTTCTGTACGAGATACGGATACGCTGCCAAGGAAGCGATAGCAGACGAGTAAGCTCTCACACCAACTTCATCCCCGTGAAGCCGACGTATCATCCTCACCTCAGTCAGAGCCTCGATGAAGACCTCGTTCGGGGGTCTCATTATTGTAGGCCGCTGGCATGAGAAGATCGTCCGTAGATAGTCGGGGATCAGGGGCAAGATAATGTCATTTTCTGAGGTTGTCTGGTGAAGCAGGCTGGGTCGCTGTTGAGATATTGCCGTTGAAGGGTCAGGACGCCGTTTGTACCGATTATGAGGCGAACTACTGCCCGGCTTTCTTTTCTGGTCTTGGACAGCTCGTCCGATTATCGCAGCTGGTGAAGACTCTATAGTTGTTGTTGATGCGGGCGTTGCACTTCTTGGTACGACTCGCACTCCCTCATAAAGAAGATATGGCTCAACGGGCAGTGTTTTGCCCTGGTCAACCGAGTCGCGGAGCCATGCCAGCTTAACAACTTTTATCGTGTCTGTATCGTGTTTGTGCTGCTCCATGACCCTCCTCCGCTTAGGACTAGGGGTGTCTTCCAAGTCCACATGCTCTGAAGTCACAGGTACATAGAGCTTCTTAGGGTCTTCGACTTGTGCTTCTGGCTGCTCCAGAGGCTCCGTTTCGAGCTTTGCCCTCCTCAGCTCAAACATGGCCCGCTCTCGTCGCGAGATGTTGCCCAGCACCATCTCGGCCTCATTGATGTCGTACGTCAGAGTCGGAATCTGGTCTTCGAGTTTATGCAACTCGTCTGCCTTGAGATGCGTCGGCAGCAGGAAAATGCGCGGTAAATCAGAGTCCATTGTTGCCGATGCTGGCGGTTCAAAGAATACATCGGGATGGAAAGTCGTGGAATTAAAAGAGCGTTGAGCAAAGAATGCAAACGGCAAGTGACGCAGCCGCAAACAGCAGCGGCGAGTCCACGATTTGTTAGTCTCAAAGGGCGTTTGTCGTCACTTTTGTCGGGTGTCGGCATCATCTACTCACCCCCGAGACCAAGATGAAAGACCTGAATCAACCTCCCCATCCCCATCTGATTCTATAGTTTAAAGAGAGATATTTGTAGTGTTTTGTCGCCTCTACAACTCCTGTTGTTTATTGTATACACCTTGCCCTCGCGGGTTATTTTCTGGGCCAATCTGCTTGCCTCACAACCAAATAGTAGCAGCCCTGTCCCAGCCTGCATCGTTTACAAGAATCCATAGCAAGCCCAGTAACTTATAATGTCTAGAGAAGCCTTTCTGGCGCAGCGGCTTATGTCCCTCAGACGTCCTCAAACTCAATCTCCTCTTCACTCTCCTCATCCTCGTCTACAGTCTCCTTCTTTATCACTGGCTCAGGCTTGGGCTCGACCTTGACCCGCTTCGCCTGTCGCTCATCCGAGCTCTCGCCATCTCCAGATGCTTCTCGTTTGATCGCTGGTGTGACTGGCGTATCTCGACTCGACACGTTACCTGTGGCAGGCACATCTTCAAACTCGTCCTCATCCTCATCTTCTTCAGATCCGAACTCATCGTCTTGTTGTGCTTGCTTTGCAGCCTGTTCTGCTTTCAGCTGCTCAAAAATATCATCAATCTGAGCATTCGTCTTGGTCTCAGGTGCGTCCGGATGTGTTGAGTCCTTGGAAGCCTCCTTCTTGATAATGGCACTCGGGCCTCCGGGTACAGCAGCCGTTGTGAAGGATTCGTCAGTAACAGTGCTGTGGGACATCCATGATGGCAGCGCATTCTGCTTCGCAATCTTTTCTTTTCGAGCCTGCTCTGCTGCCTTCTCGGCATCTGTAGGGCCATCTGATGTCGAGATATTAACTGCGATGGATTGCGGCCCAGTATTTGTCAATCCCTTGACTGCCATCGGTCGGTTCGCGCCAGCGTCGGCCGCGGTTGTTTCAGCGCGCTGATGTGTCGCATCTCGCTTCACTGGCCGCGCCTTGGCGAAAGCGCGGTCAAAATCACACTCGGGGATGTGAACGGCATCGATCTTGGGCAGCAGTTCGCTAATGAACTTGAACTGGTCGTTGAGGCGAGTCGACTGCTCGTGACCGGTAGATGTACGATCCGACTCGAATGTGAGAGTATGGTTGCAACGGTGGCAGACGAAACCTTCAGGGCCAACGCTGTCCAACACCTCCATGGCCGTCCATTCGGCTTTGCAGAATGAACAGAAATACTCCTTTTTTTCGCTGGCAACCTGCGTAGTACCCTGAACCTCCTTATCGATCGTGTAGACACGCCATTTGATGGCGTCAATAGTATTGCGATAGTCAATGTAGTACCATGTTCGATTGCTCGGCCTTGGGTTTCCTTCTCGTAATTCTGATCGCGTATGTCTGCGCAAATCGAGTCAGTGACAGAGAATTTTGCAGAGGCGTGGCTTCCCATACACAGTCAAGAATCTATCTTCGCGTAGTTTGCCGCAGATCTTATGGAGATCCTTGGTATTTATGGCCATCAAGTAGGCAAGGTCATCGTCTCGTAGCCTACGACATCATCGCATTAGCAAGTGTCGCACGCTCTCCAACGTTCCGGTACGTACGCCTCATGCAGAATGAGCGCATCAATGACGAGTATGTCGCGCGTCTGGTAGAAGGCCCGCAGGACGGTCTTAATGAGGGTAATCGCGAGATCCATGGTGTCGGAGCCTGGTGCTAGGCGCACAACCGATAGCGACAGAGGGGATTCGTGTGGAGGGGGAGAGGTATCGTGCGGTTCGAGTGAAAGAGAGGGTTTTATTGTCGAATCGTATGCGCGATTTGCGATCAGGATGTTGTTGCTTGTCGCGACAAGACTGTGATAATGCGGTCGAGGATGTCGTCCCTTGCGAAACGAGGCCCAACAACCATTTTATAGTGAATATGTCATGGCGCGAGGCAAGGTTATCTTTTCAAACCTTTTATCCGGTCGCAGAGAGCTTTCTCCGATGTTCGCGGCAATATCTGAGGAAACCCAATGTTATCCTCGTAAGCTTTAACTTCGTGAAGACGGTTGTGTCAGGCAGGTTCTGGTGGAGTTTCTTTGTATTGAAGACGGTAGCCTAGAATTAACTGTGGCTCAAGCTCGCTGAGGGCCCACCGGCCTGCATGCGGCCAGCCTCATTTGAGCCTCAAGCGTTGTCAGCCTTATCAGCGAGTGGGTGTCATGGGATGGACGTTGAATAATCGACCACTTATCATGGCGAAGAACAGAAGTCATCCAAAGCTTAGGATGAGCTCGGTTCATTTGCGTATTTAGTGATATACTACATGATTGGCCCATCGCAATTAAACTCATAACTTCATATGTGTCCCTCTGCATTCAAAATTTGCAAAGCTCAATACATAGACTCCGCGAGGGAAAAATCGGTTAGCTATCCACCCTTGCTCCGAGAAAGAAAATAGCCCCAAAAAGTGCAGTCATCACGCATATTGTGTCAACTATAAGCAGGTGTTAGTAAGTGCATGAGTTTAAGCAGGGATCATGAAGTAGACTCACATCTAGAGTAAGCGTCCTTGAACTGTTCACCTCCTGGTCGCGGTAGACACCAACCAAGCTGTCGCTGTCCTGGAAGAGTCCCGCTTTGAGACTGATGACAATGAATTGCATTCCTGGGCCCGAGTGGTCCCGGATGTACTTCTTAATCTTGTCCACGTTGGCATTATCGAGTGCGGCGTCCACCTCGTCGAGGACAAAGAAAGGACTTGGCTGATAGCTGTGAATGGCGAACAGAAGCGCGAGTGCAGCCATTGTCTTTTCGCCACCCGACAGATGCTCCATATCTCGAAATCGCTTCAGCGGTGGCATCGCGTGGTACTTGATGCCGGACAGGTATGGCATGTCCGTGTCCTCCTCGATGTCCAGGTACGCTTGCCCTCCAAGTGGGTAAGCCTCTGACCGCGTGAGGTCTTTGTAAACTTGCGATATTTGTTCCTTGATGTGGGAGAACGCCTTGTTGAAAAGCTCGAATCTCTTTTGCTTAATCTCGTTGAAAGACTCTTTGGCTTCATGTGCTGCTGCTTTAGAATCTTCGTACTCTTGATCTGTAAGCTTGAGCCTAGTTTCCACACTCTCTAGTCGCTCCATGGCTCGCATGTTGGGGTTGAGTTTCTCCAACTCAGACGACAGCGCAGTAATCTTGTCCGAAAGAGCCTCCTCGACACTGGGGTCATCCGCCTATATTATGTTAGTGATCTTTCCAGATGGGGCAGTCCAGAAATGCTTACAGCCTTGAGCTCCTCATCTAGTCCTTCAAAGTCTATCGCAATTCCATGGTCGTCGAGGGCGATGTCCATCATCTCCTCATCATCCTCATCCACGTCCATGGCGTCCGGATCTTGGTGCAGCAGGTCGTCCTCGTTAGGCAAATTGTCTAGAGTACCCTCTTCGAGAGGTATCCGAATTTGTTCCAGGCGACATCGACGGAGCAGCGCCGATTTGCTAGCACTGTTCTTTTGAACTATCGTTTCCAGAGCGTTGATATCTTTAAGACGTGCGTCGATATCCTTACTGCGCTTCTGTACCTCGACCTTGGCCTCCGACACCTTCTGGTTCTTTTCTCCGAGTTGTGTCTTATTCTCCTCCAGTGTCTCGCGAAGCGCCTCTAACTCATCCTGGTCCTCTCGCATCTCGTTCTGAATCTCATCCTTCTGTTTGTTATAAGTCTTGATGTCTTTGTTGAGTCGTTTGATGCTGTCTTTGATTCTGTTCATCCGACGCAGTGTGTCACTGCTGCGTGTTTGTTCCCATTCCAGTCGACTCGACAACCGCTGCTTCTGAACTTCAAACTGGTTACGCTTCTCGGAAACTTCTTGCTCCAGCTTACCCTGTGAAGCATTGTAGGCACGAATGTCGCTGTAACCAAGCCGGCTGCAAAAGCCACCAAAGACTTCGTCCTCAACTCGCGAGATTGCATCTCTGAACTCTTGGCACGTCCTCGTGGTGCTCTCGAGCTGTGCGGCCTGTTCGTCGTACTTGGGCTGCAACTCCCTAAGCTGCCTCTTCTGGTTGTCCAATTCGCGCTTTTTGCTCGCAAAGTTCTTGTTGAACGCTGCCAGCTCATCCGTGACGGCTGCCAAGCGCCTTTCCAGGCCTGCAAGGTCGATCTGAAGTGATTCCTCTTGCGTACCGCGTCTGTCGGCCTTTGGTAGCCGCTCAATCTCGTCCTTGAGCTTACTCGCCATTCGTTGAAGGTTCTGGACATCGGCTTCCTCGAATCGTCTCTTGTTCTTCGACTCGGGCCCGCGACCACCTGTCATGAGACCAGCCTTGTGAATAATGTAGCCCTCTAACGTGACAGCCTTGACCGGTATCTTCTTGTCGTAACAAATCTGTTTGGCGATGTCGAGGGTATCGCATACCACAGAACTTCCACATGCATAAGACATAGCGCGCTCAACCGATGAGTCGAAGTTGATGGTATCAATAGTTAGACGGGCGCCAGAGAAACCCTTGACAGCAGTGTTGACTGCGTTGACCTTGATGTTGTCCAAAGGAATAAAGGTCATGGGTGGGAACCTTTGCTCCTTTAAGTACTGAACACACTCGACACCAATCTTCTCTGAGTCAACTACAACCGAGTCAAAGTCTTTGCCAAGAGCAACGACAACAGCTTCGTCGAACTTCTTTTGCTTTGGGTTGCATAGCTCGCCAATGCGGCCACGAACACCAGGGAAAATGCGCTTCAGGGAAGTCACCATCTCCTTTAATCGAGCCTCCCGATCATTCTGGCGTCGGCCATCATCAGCCTCCCTAAGCTTCCTGGCCACGTCTTCAAGCTTTTCCTCAAGCTCGGTTCTCTTTTGGTTTGTCCTGACACGCTCTGATTGTAGCTGGTTGAACTCCTTCTTCTTGGCATCAATCTCTTGAGACAACTCCTTGGAGACGGTTTGCGCTCCAGTTCTCCTTTCGTCGATGCTGGTCAGTTCCGCCTCTATCTTCTCGATGCTTGCTGAGATGCTGTCGACCTTGCCCTTGAGGTTGTTGACGGTAACTTCATCTGCTTTGCGCTGCCGGTCGAGATTTTCGAGCTTGGCCTGATTAGGGCCAGAGCGAGACATGACTTGAGCGCGGAGTGTGTTGTACTCCCTGCGATCTTCGTCACTAATCTCGCGCCCTTGTTTCTTCATTTGCTCCTTGTAGTCATTCTCAAACACCTCGCGGGCCTTGGATACGTTCTCGATATCTTTCTGAACCTTGAGCACTGTCGCGGCCTGTTCCTCTTGATCTTTGGTAACCTTTGCAATCTGTGTCTGAAGCAGTTCAACTTGCTGTGTAGACTCGTGAATCTTCTCCTCTATCGGTATGAGGCCGTTCTCTTTGTCTTCAATACTCCTTTCCTTGACCTTGATCTCCTTGTCCACGCGTGCGACCTGACGGCTCGCAGAAGACTGTTCTTTCTTGGCTGCCTCGAGCCGTTTCTCGAATGACTCGACATTACGGCGCAGCTCTTTGAGGTCTTCTTGGTGGTCTTGAATCGTATTGTACGAGTCATCCATGGCCTTTTGGAAGTGATAGAGCTTCCAGAGACTGTGTGTAACTATAGCAGCATCACGTTCGTCTGTCTTGTTCTGGAAATTGTCGGCCTCTTTCTTCTGCTCGCGGTACTGCTTGATCTCGGAGTTGATGCCACGTCGCTTATGAAGCTGGTAATTCTGGTTCTCGGCGGCCTGGTCCGCCTCGGCTTGAGTTCTTTCGTAGTCGGCTTTATACTCTAGGCTTCCAGAGATTTGCTCAATCAGACGCGTAAGATCCCCGGGCGATTGTGAGGCGATGGCCTCAACATCTCCCTGGAAGACAAGGAAGTTCCGTGCTTTGATGAGGATATTTTCAGACTCGAGGGCATCGTTGTACTGCTGCGCGGTGACGACACGGTCGTTGATGCGATATTCGCTAGCGCCCTGGTTTGTGATGGAGCGCTTCCACTTCTGCTCCTCACCAGCGTCATCCTCGTACACAGCCATAACCCAGGCGGTCTTGGGATCACTGCGCGAAGCCTTGTCGCTGCCATCAGCGTGTCCATTTGCATCACCATTGGCCTGTGCTGAGCCGTCGTCGTTGATCGTGGCAGTCTTGAGAACTCGTCCTCGATAGACGAGATCTCTTAGGTGAGCGGACCGCAGGTGTGAGGATTTGATACCGAGGACGAAGGAGATAGCGTCCATGCTAGGTGCAAGGGTCAGCTTAGCTGAAGCAAGAGGAAATGGATATTCGACTTACGAGTTGGACTTGCCCGATCCGTTAGGTCCAATGACGGAGGTAAAATAGGATTTGCCAAAGAGGAGGACATGGTGGCCCTTGTAGGATTTGAAGTCTATGGCGCAGGTCAGTTTGGGTTTCTGGCAACTCAGCTCAACTTGCACGGAGAAAGAATAACGCACTGAACAGCTCAAGACGAAGGAGCTTGCCCATGGTGGCGTCGAGTGGGCAATGGCCCGGGTATTGTTTCTTTCGGAGTGGTGTATGGAGGAGACGGAAGATCAGGATCTCGGTCTAGAGGGGTATCACGGACTGAATGCGACGGGGGGGAGGGCGCGTCAAGTGGCCGGGGGCTGCTGGAGTGCGCCGGCGAGTCGGGAAAAGAAGGGGAAAAGAAAGTCTGATCGAGACTCGGTGTACGACTTTCAAATCTATTAGGTCGCGAACTCTAGCAAGACGATGCGACGAAGACGCATTATTGACGATGAGAAAAGGCGGGTGACGATGAGTCTCGTTCGTGTTGCGACGCTGGAGAAAGTGACGGATGGATGTGGACGCGTCGCGCGACTGGCGGAACAGAGAGCCTGCAGGGCCTGTGCCGTTGAGAGGCCACAAGAGCTAACTGCCCAATCAGAGCACGGGACGAAGCAGCACAGCTTACCAGCAAACCTCTAAAGCTTTTGCATAAGACCCTGGTTGTTTTATCAGGTAGGTAACTAGTACTTCGCTGCAATGAATAGATACTAGTACAGTATACTCACCCTCCAGAACCGACAGCCAGTCGAAAGCGATAGTTATGCCGAACACTCATTTATGTAAATACGTACTTCGAATGCTTTGTCCACATGACGATGGTTGGCTACTACAGGTATCGTGATGCTTCATGTGGATGGATTTGAAACAGTTCTACTCCCTAGAAAATAAGCCTACCATTTCAATAAACCCATCTAATGTACAGAGTAGTTGACCATGACATCCTCTTGCACAATGCAGGTCTACAGCTGTCCACGTATGATTCTTGTTGGTTAATCAACCTGGAAGAGCTACTGTACCTAGGCCTTGAAACCGCTCTCCGGATCGCCAGAGGTAGCTTGACCTGTGAGGCGCAAATGCATGTGCACATGTGGCGTCCCCCCACTCCCCCCCAGCAAAGCTTGGTTTCTAGCCCGTCGCTTTCATCATCGGTTCTGGGGTTCAGCTTGAAGGCGTTGGGGACATTGAAACAATCCCACGTGGATGTTTCCGTCACCGCTGGCGCTTCTCTTCCGCCCTTTGAGCTTTCTCCCCTTTGTCGTGCTTTCTTTCTTTTTCGCACGCTCAATTTTGCCCCTTTACTGCAATTTCTAGGCTCTTTTAGAGCCAGTCAACCTATAAACGGAGCTTTTGACAGAGCTTGCCCGTGTAGCTCGTCTCCGGCTTGTATAAGTACTTGGGCCCATACTGCGCTCCCTTACACCATTCTCCCTGCTTCCTCAGTTCCTCCTGGATTCTTCCCTTCCTCACTCCTCTTCTTTTGTAGGTGCCTCTGCTCATCCTGGACAACATTCTCTGTTTACTTTTGTGTTGTACTGCTAACACTGTTATCCACAGCCAGCGAGCTACGCTGTCGCCTCGCAGCAGCCTCTACACGGGAAACCTGGCCGACGGCACCAAAAAGATCATGGAGGACGACACCAAGGCAGCCTCAGGTGCTGTCCAAGGCCTCAGATCCAGCGAAATCTCTACCGATAGCGATCCTGTCCTCACCCCCGGTCTTGAGGCTCCCGCTTCTCCAAGCTCCCCGCCCGCCGACTCTACCCTTCTCGATACTCCTATGTTAGGTGCCACAACACCACGGAGCTCTATGCATTCAAGGAATCCGTCCTTTTCTGGCAGCAGCTCCAATCATGAGGACTGGGACGCTCTCCCGCCACTCGACCGATTGTCGGTTCTGGATCTTCTCGACAACTTTGCTCTGCCCCAGCAGCTTGAGAAGTTGCAGAAGGGCATCTCTGCTCAGACCGACAAAGTCCGCCGGTCCAGGGAGGCCATCAAATCCAAGACGCAGCTTGCTCGTGAGCGTATGGTCGAAGAGTGGAGGCGCCGAGTCCCTTCGGCCGATGAACAACTTGATCGATATCGCAAGCAGATGCTGCGCCGCGTTGACAAGCTCGGAAGGCGCTGGAACGATACAAAGGTCATCAGTGTACGAGAAAAGGTGTCCTTCATCTTTGGCGTTATGAACATCTTCATCAGTGGTTACCTTATCGGCGGCTTTCCCGAATACTTCCATCTGTGGTACACTGTACAGTTGCTGTACTTTATGCCTATACGCTTCTTCACCTACCGTCGACGTGGGTACCATTATTTCCTCGCTGATTTGTGCTATTTCACCAACTTCCTACTCTTCTTTTCGATCTGGGTTTTTCCAGGCTCAAAACGTCTCTTCACCGCTGCATACTGTCTTGCTTTTGGGAACAACGCGGTTGCCATCATCATGTGGCGTAACTCGCTCGTGTTCCATAGCTTCGACAAGGTTACCTCACTCTTCATTCATATCATGCCTTGCGCGACGCTGCATTGCATCGTTCATCTGCTGTCCCCAGAGGCTCAGAAAGAACGCTTCCCAGCGATCTGGACCATCAAGAATTCGCCGACAGGATCCCCAACAGCGTATGCCAACGTGGTCTCCATGCTTGCTTGGAGCACAGTTCCGTATGTCGCCTGGCAGATTGCTTACTACTTTTTGATCACTGTGCGCCGTAGGGATAAGATTGCTGCTGGCCGTCCTACCTCGTTCACTTGGCTTCGAAAGTCATACTCCAAGACCTGGCTAGGAAAGTTTGTCCTGGCTCGACCCGAACCTATGCAAGAAGCATGTTTCATGCTGATCCAATATTCTTACGCCGCCCTCACCATGCTCCCCTGCCCGCTGTGGTTCCTAAGCCGTTGGGCGTCGGCAGGCTTCCTCATGGTCGTCTTCACATGGAGCATCTACAATGGTGCCACATACTACATTGACGTCTTTGGCGTCCGCTTCCAAAAGGAGCTGGAGGCTATGAAGGCCGAGGTGATTCAATGGCAGAATTCTCCGGAACATGACCCGCAGTCGCCTCCGCTGGATCCCCGATCAGAAGAGAACCTGACATCCGAAAAGAACCACAAGGGAAAGGCTGCCTCAGCTTCCACTAGCCAGATCCCCTCGATCAACGAAGTGAACCGCGAAAAGGAAATGCTAGGAGACACTTCCCTGCCCAAGGATGATGCCGCTCGACCGGTTAGCGTGGACAAGATCCCCCTGCTTGACGAGACGCGAAACCCTTCTGCCACAGGAGTTGAAGGGAAATCCAGTCATGTTGCGCGGGAAAGGAGGACAGGTGAGACGTCGGCTACCTGAGATGTAGTCTCTCGAATAAGTGCTGCTTTGTTAACGTCATGAGCCTTGTTATTCCATGTTTAGCTTTTTCTGGGGCCTACATCTTGACCGTTGATGATATATGAGCGATTGTATTAGCGATTGTGTAACTACTGGTTTTACCAAAGGAGCATAGAGTATTTTGAGTCAGATTAACAGTTGGAAGGTCTAAGAAACCCATCATTCATTACCGAAAATACGGGAAATACCTCAAACACGAGTTTCATATGCCATCTATTTGATTTGGTATTGCGTCGTTTGCTCTTGAATCCCACAGTCAAACAGCTCCTTGCAGGCTTTGGGGTAGGATTGTACAGCTTGAGCTCACATCTAACCTATGTTGTTAACAATCACTCACTGTATGCACACATGTATAGGCATCTAAGTTATTCACGAATACAGTGTTTGGGCTAGTGTGAAAGATTGTCAACCTCTCTTCAGATACACCAGGCTTCTCGCTACTTTAGCTAAACAGCTCCTCGTGCCGCTATGTAAGCCAATTGACGAACAAGAAAGGTGCAAAAAAAACACAATCGCTGTAACTTTCAGAGCTCCTTCGCTTGCTTTACCTGCATGGCCATAACAGGCCAGTAAAGCTTCAAGTTGGTCGTCTCTTATCGTCAAAACTCCATCCATTCATCCAAATGGGGGATGCATGGTCATGTCCTCGCCGAAGTCCTCTCATTTCCCAAAGATATCCCAGTTAAAGCAACCAAACCAACACCTCCCCTCCGTAGTCCTTCCCCCCCGTTTAAGCCATAGAAGAACACGAGTCCAAGTGTGACGCCATTTAATGCACATAATGCAATAGCCCCCAGGGTATTTTTATTCCATAATGCGTGAGACGGACTGTTGAGAGCAAGTGGCTCTCTGGAGCCCAGTCATTGTTCGAATGAGATAGTAGGCCATAAAATGACAAGGTGGCCCGGAGTGAAAATGGGGCGTCCCTATCCATTGGAATTGGCCGTGTCATGCTGATAGTAACAGCATTTGCCTCCAGCTGCAGCTCCTCATCGGATGACAGCCCAGTCAGCAAGTCGACCTCCATTGTCGTTATCTTCCCGAGATCCCGGCCGTCGACCAAATGTGGACCAGAATCGCAAAGTCTCGTCGCCAGCACCAGTGACGATTGTCCGGCCATCTGGGCTCATAGCCAAATAGAGCACGCGATAGGTGTGTCCAGTAAGGCTGGCCACTTGAGTCATGGAGGGATACTTCCAGACAACGATCTGGTTCTGACTGTAACCATGGGTCGACACGATTTCGTTCGAGTTTTTCGACCAGGCAAGATTACAGACCTGGCTGCCTGTGTCGATCTCGTTAATGACGGAGCCCTTGACAGTGTCGTGGAAGATAATGCGGCGATCGGCGGTACCACCTCCAGATGCAAGCAAGCCGCGCTGGTGAGGGGACCATGCGATGGCTTTCACAGCCGCGGTATGGTCAGAGAACTTCCAAAGGGGAGTTTCTGAGAGCTTATCCCAGACCATAAGTTTGTTGTCGTTACCACCGCTCGCCAGCTGGCCGTCTTCGCAATTCCACTTAAGACCACAGACTTCCTGCTTATGGCCGACCAACTTCCTCAGCCACTGGTCAGGCGCTCGAACATCGCGATGGTATATCAATCGGTCGCGGGATCCCGAGCTAAGAATATGAGTATTCCAGGCCAGTGAACCAACGCGCGCAGTGTGGCCCGTCATTGTCCGTAGCCTCCGCGCCTTTTCCGCATCCCAAATCTGCACAAGCCCCTTCCCGGTTCCAATAGCAAGATGTGTGCCTTTTTGTATCCAGGATACACTGGTGACGGTGTCATCCTCGAGTGTGCAAAGCTTGTTTACTTTACTCGTCTGCGCGTTCCACATGTACACACTCGACCCCAAACCAACACCGAGAATGTTAGCACTCCCCCAATCTACCAGGTTCAGGTAGAAGTCATCGGCCAGTTCCGGAGCATCGAGAACCTTGTAGGGAACCTTGCTGACGGCTCTGGGTTGACGTCTAGGGCTGAGCAGCATCTGCTGGCTGCCATATCGTACTGGTGACAAGCTATATATCTCAGCTCGAGTATCTAAGTTGGGACCGCGGCGGCTTTGGGGTGTCTTTGAGGGAGTTGGGTGTCCAACAACGTGGTTGTGATGGCGGGGTGACATGTATGAGAAGAGGTTTTTGTGAGGTGTTGATGGTGTCAACGAGGAGGATGGTAGTGAGGGAGCAGAAGCATTTGTTGGTGGGGTGTGAGCGCGGGTTCCATCGCTGGCTGGAATGTGAGAGGCTGTGGGGAGACTTTGGTTAGGAGAGAGTGTTGGTGTCGCTGCTTGAGGGACTGAGCTCTCAAAGAGTTCTGCACGAAGTAGAGTCGAGAAAGTCCGGTTGGCTTCCTCCGCTACGACAGTTAGTCAGCACACTTCTATGAGACGAGAACGGGCGAATGGACATACTCTTTTGGAAATGAAGCTCGCCGTGTGGAGTGCGTTTCTTCTGTTTTGAAGGCGTGGCAGGAGATGCATCTTCGTGAAGGAGGCTGAAGCTGGCTTGCAGGTCCTGGCCGGAGCGAGTCGGGATGAAACTATGGAACGATGAGTATGACAAGTCGAAATGTGCATGGATAAGTTGACGAACCGGTCACCGTTTATCCGTTGCCGTTTGCGATGAGGGCTAGCGCCTGGTGTACTCTCTCGCTGAGGACGTTGAAATTCGCGTAGCAGGGCACTGTCGACTGCATCGGCATCAAATGGACTGGCGCGGACGGTGTCGCTTTTCCTTGCGGTACTGCGCAGTGACCGGTTGGGTCCGTTATCGAGGGTATGTTTGGGCTCTAGGCGGGCGCGATCTGGGCGAGTAGAGGCGTGAGGGGAGGCGGCATGGCTCTTGGAATCGTCGATGGCTCGCTTTGAGGAGTTTTGGTTGGCGGCAGTGATGCCCGCTGCTTCAGGATGGGCCGCCATGGTTGATACGTGTTTATACTGCGATGCTTGGTGAAGCTGGTGAAGGGATCGTGGGGTGAAGCGGTGGGGGAGATTAGGTCGTGAGAGTGCGGAACAATGGCGGAGAATTGCCAGGCAATCAGACCGACGTCGGATTAATGAGGGACAAGCACGTTGAGGCGGAGGTAGAGTCCAGGCGAGACGGTGAGGGCGCAATCCCAATCACCGTCCGACAGATCTCGACTTTGTTCGTCGGAAGGCGTCTATCGCATTGTCTCGGACTCGCAAGGGCCCAGCAACGGGGGCTAGTCGGGCAAGTTGTTCGGGGTCGATGACGCTCGTTTGGCCAAGTCGAATGAAGTCCGGCTAGAATAAAAGTATACAACGCAGCACAAAAAGCCGCAACACGAGAGCCGGAGGAAGGAAGCTGATGATGATGCACGACACGGTAGTTGGCGCTGCGAGGTGCGAGGTGCGAGATCCAAGTGACAGGATAGAGGTCGAGGTGGGCGGGTATGGTGACTGGGCTGGGCTTTCCCAGGTGAAGGTGCGCTGGGGTGGCGGGAAGAGGGTCCTGGTCGCCCGCGCAAGTTCGTGAGGGATGCCCTGGAGGGAGGTTGTCCTGGGACCTCTCGAGCAGGGCGCGCTAAAAGACACCTGGCCAATAAGCAACGCCAAACAGCGGGACGGAACCCCCTGCACCCCCGGGAGGGGGCTTTACAAGGGGACCGCGGACGGCCAGGAAACGCGCGGGTCAATAACAACAACCAAAATAATAGAGCACGAGCGTGATTCCCTGCTTATTGTATCCGTATACTCCGTATGCATAGAATGAATGACAGTGATTTAAAGAACGGAGAGAGCAATAGACTATTCGTGGGTGTATTGAATGTCACTCTTGTACTATGTGCTATCGATAGCGAGGCATTTTGGCGTCGTCGAGACACTTCTCTGATTCGTCTTCAAAACCGTTGTTGACCCGAGATTCTAGGTTTCTTCCATTATGCACTTTACCTCGCGGCAACACCCAGCTACATTCGGATAATGCTCTCTTCATTCTCTCTACTTGCCTGACCAACTCGGGATGCGCCGACGCGAGCACATTGCCGTCAACAGCCCCCAAGAAAGGCGGCTGACGAAAGATGATGTTGCTGTCTATTTATTGTCCACATACGGAGTATTATAAAATAGAAAACAAATAATATGAGACTCGAAGTCTTGAGGCCCGAGTGTCCACCGCTTGTTTGTGTCTTTTGCGCCCATTTTTGTGGCATTGCCCGCGTGCATATTTGTTGTTTTCCCGTTCAAGTTGTGCATGCAAGCCTGGTATGTGGTCGTATAAGTGCGCGCGCGTGTTTTTCTCCATGCGCAGGCCATGTATGTAACCAACAAACATAACAGTCTCGTACTAACTAGATACTTTTTCCTGTCTTGTTTGAGGGAATTCGATGCAAGCATAGCCAGTAAACTCTTCCCCTCGTTATTGTTGTTATTGTTGTCATCTGTATAATCTCTTAACCCTCGGGCCCGGTCTCGGGCTAGAGATGCCTCCAGTCCCTTTCTTCATAAGACCGTCAAGCAGCAAGTTAACAAACAATGGCGGGACGTTCCGCGGCTAGCCCAATTTCCCTACGAGCTCCTTGGCAGCCGCAGCCCTGTCATCAATAATGTGCGGGCGTGTGTGTGTGGATGTGCCTGTGCGTACCCGAGCCTGCCGTAAGATCAAACATCCAACTGACTCTACGAGTCCAATGCCATGCATTCGAGGACACGCGCGTAAATCTACGTGATTCGCGGTACATAATACGTGGTGTCCAGAAACAACAGTCTAACCCTGTCACCCTCTGAGCCAAGTTATCACTCTCGATTGGTTGGATGTCAGCCGTCGTCGAGTTGCTTGTTTTGGTGCACTTGTGGAAGGCTGGGCTGTGCTGTCGTCAACTCGAGATCACTGGGCGGCCCAGCGTGTCAACAGCCAATCGAAACGAGATGGCAATCGCGCACAGTGCTTTACTTTCCCCAGCCACATTTATCGCAGCCGTTTCAACATGCAGCCTGCACAGTGACAATAATAACAGCACTGTCCTAAGCACGAAGATTGGGAGAGGGTCGCGTCAAAGGGCGCTGAAACGCCACTCAACGCGTCTCAGTCGCGAATCCCTTACCCCCCTTTTTCTACTTCCCCACCTGAATTCCAGTGGATGTTGTGGCCACAGACTTGGTCACGGCAGGACAACAAAACTGGCCATGGCCTCTACAAATGGTTGTTAACTCATGGCCTGTGGAGTTCACAACTACAACAACAACAACAGAAACAATACACAAGCACCAGGTCGCGATATGATGGCCTCGTCAACCTCGCACGTATTCTAGGATCATGGCCAGCTACAACATATTATTATATTGTGGAGTTCATGCTCGTGTCCTAGGATGCAGCTTCACACATTCAATCATGTACTCCAGCAGCTTCTTATTTCGCAGATCGATCGTGCAGTCATCAATTCATTCCTGTGGCTCGTGCTCTGACGATGCCTCTAAACATATGGTTTCTATAGTTGTAAGGCTTTTCTCCTCAATAGCCTAGGTGTACTCCATGCGGCGCTGCGACTGGTTTCCCATCATCAGATCAAGCCGCCCCGGAAATGGACAAAGAAAATTATAAGTTTGTAAAATGAAACATGAGGAGAAAAAGTAAAGGCTGGTGCGGTAATGGCTTCAGGGAAGAACAGGATGACGAGAAGGCAGATCATGGGTGATGTCCTGCACCGCCTGTACGAGCCCTTCGACTCATTGCGCTCTGCCCAAGTCCATCATTCATGCTTGCGCCTCCGCTTGTGCAAGCAACCTTTCTCGCCAGCCATTGCAGACCTCTTCAAACCCGCCAATCACCTCTCCACATACTCCTGCACACTCTCTCTTTTCCAATCGCTCACCCCAGTTGCCTCGGGTAAGCCATCGCTCCCCTTCCTCTCTAAGCTCCTCTTCCCTCTTCATCTCAGTAACAATCTCCTTGGCGCTTCTCAGCCTTCTTGTCGCAGTCGTGGTTGTCTGGCGGGACATGTGTAGTGTATCGGAGAGGTAGTTTAGGGTTTGGACCAAGTCAGAAGTGAGCGAGTGGAGGCCTGTCAATGAGTTGAATGCCGATGTCGAAGGCCGGGGCATGGCGTCCGACAGCGATAGGAGTAACGGGATCAGTTCGTCGATGGTTTCGGGGTCTGGAGGCGCAACAAGAGGTGACAACAGGGGAAATGTAAGGTTATGGATTTGGCGAGTCTGATGAGTCAGATGCGTCGTGAGCGCTGAATGTGCTGTTATCAACCTGTGCTGCGGTTAGTCTCTCAAATACATCTCTCCAGAGGTTGCTTCTCGCACCTTGAGGCGCTGGCCTCGACGCTAGACTGCGATCCGAGGTCCCGTAACGCATTTGTAACTCTCTTGAACACATCGTCCGCCGGTCCACCGTAGTTTTCTGTGCCCCTCCGAGCAAGCGACTCAACAGCGTCCATTTTGGCCACCAGAGCGGGCGGCATACCGGGAGACTCTAGATCCGATTCGGATCCATATTGGCTGCCATCGTAATTGCTTGTCTGTCGTTGATGTCGCCGACGTGGGGAGAGAATCGTTAGGTTGCTGACTTTTGTCCTGTCATCGTTCTGCTTTGTCGGGCTGCCCATACCCTCAAGAGCATCAGCCTGTTCTGCAATTCCATGAGGGATCTCTTCTACATCAGGGCCTGACATGTCACTGCCGGCATCGCCGTCAATGTAGTCGCCCTCATCTCCAGAGTCTGAAAAGGCGTCGGCCAGCTCATCCGCTAGATTACCCATACCATTCCCACTCAACTCCAAAACGTCTTGTTGGTTAAAGCTGTTGCGGAATGGAGTTGACGAGTCCTGCAGCGATGATTTGGAGAGACGTCGAGCCTGAGGCGACCCCGACAAGCTATCAAAGGCGGATGAGTTCCGAGAGTGCCTGGGGGTTCGTGGTGAGGAGGGCATTTTCGGAGGATAGTCCCTGGGCATCCAATCTAGGTGGTCCAAACTTGCACGCCTGCGACTGCGAGCCTGCACCGCCAGAAGGAGTACACGAGTATAATAGAGAGTCGATGTCGGCTGTTGCGGGAGGATAGCGAGATCGATTCGGCAATTTTTATTCGCAGTATTAGTGTATGTGTCTGTGTCTGTGTCGTGGGATGAAGGTCTCCTTTCGAATGGGGGGTGTTGAGGGAGAACCGGCGTTGCTTGAAATGATATTGGCTTGGATGACCAGGGACCCTTATTAGGTACTAACCAAGGTATCGATCGCACCAAAAAGGCGGCCAACGACACACAAAGAATGGGGCAGCAAAATGACCGAGTGTACGGAGTAGAAGAGATGAAAGAGTTGTGGGCTTCCTCAGGCTTCGCATTTAGCCAATATAGCTTTGTGTACTCCGTCTGTCGACACGTGGATAGTCTATCATAACGAGATGGGTGGTGATAAGTTATGATACGCCCTTCATACTCCGTATGTACGGAGTACCGAGTATTACAATGACTGAGGCGCTCCAGCGTTTTGCGGTCGGGTGGTGAAAGCGAAACACAGGGTGGACCCCTTCGGCACCTTAGTACTCTAGCGCTAAGAATACTTCGGTAAGGAGTATACAGCACATGATAATACTATGCATTAGATACCTTGAGATGAGGTACCGTATAATTAATGCTTTTCGGGCACCGGTCTCATTCGGCTTGCTAATGAGCCTGTTCCCTAGGAGCCCCTCCTGTCTTTGTGGCATCTTTTTAAACTTAGCGCTCGCACAGCCACACCACACAAAACCAGGTCCCATGGCTTTCGCGGGGCAGCTTCACAGTTCTCAAGCTTGTTCCTGATTCAATTCACTTCTTTTTTCTACAGAAGGCCAACGGGTCTGTTCCATCTTCTTGGCCAGAAGGTGTAATCTTCAAGTTACGATCATCACCAATCATCTCTACCTCATCCTACCACGAGCAGTGACCGAGCAGCTGGCAATATGGCTACATTTCGGCGATTTCGACCCGACGATGTGAACAAGTTCTCCAAGTGCAATCTCGACCCGCTGACGGAGACATACGAACTCGGTTTCTACCTTCAGTATCATGCGAAATGGCCTTCCCTGTTTCAAGTCTGTGAGGACATGGATGGGAACATTGTTGGATATAGTGGGATTACTCTCGGTGTTTACGGTTGCTAGCTAGGTGCTAATTCTCGGTTGACAGTTATGGGCAAGGTTGAGTCTTCACCGGATGCGTATAAATTCTCCGAACACTACTTGCCGTGGCACGCTCATATTACGGCGCTCACTGTGGCCCCAGAAGCGCGAAGATCGGGCATTGCCAAGATCTTGACGGACCAGTTGGAGGTTGCGGCCGATGTCGAGAACGCCTGGTTTGTCGATCTGTTCGTCCGGAGAAGCAACCATCGAGCTATCACCCTTTACAAGAACTTAGGCTATAGCGTCTTCCGCGTGGTCAAGGACTATTATGGTGACCACGCCACCGACCCTACCAAGTCGAGCGAGGATGCTTTTGACATGCGTAAGCCGATGAAGCGAGACAAATCCCACCAGCACATTCGGGATGATGGGGAGAGCCATGTGGTTGATCCTGAGGATGTGTGGTGAGCGCTATAGTTTGTTCCATTTTTCCCTTGCCAGTACCCCCGCCGAACCCGGCACGCCAACCTTACAGCTGCGTGGTTCGCCGGTGCGTCAAGGGCCAGTCATGAAGAATCGGGAGCATAGCAGTTATGCAGGCCATTCAAAGCCAAGCTCCGTCCACCTCATACACGCTTCCACTCACAAAGGTGCTCTCCGGGCCAAGAAGGAAGGCTATCACATTGGCGCACTCTTCGGCCGTACCCTGACGCTGGAATGCAGTCGGCTCGTCGAATTGGGCGTCATCTGGGCGGCTGTGGATGTCCCAGGCCTTCTTCATCAGGGGTGTATAGATGGCACCAGGGGCAACGGCGTTAATTCGCACCTCTCGGTGACCATTCTCCTTGGCCGCGGCTCTTGTCAGTCCGACTATACCATGTTTGCTGGCGTCGTAGGCGCCATGGTTGGCGAATCCTGTTCAGTATACGTTAGAATGTCTAGAGATAGCGTCGAACAGTTGACGTAACTTACCCTTAATACCGTGGACTGAAGCAACATTGACGATAGATCCCCCATCTGCTACCCTCTGCAGCTGTGCCCGTAAACAATACATTGTTCCTGTCAGGTTCACTGAGATGATTTTGTGCCACTCGTCGTCCTCCAGGTCGGCCACCGCCCTAAGGCCGTGATGTTTGCCAATGACACCAGCCACGTTAGCCGCGCCGTCGAGCCTCCCATACTTTTTCACAGTATCATCTAGCCAGTCTTCGACCTCGGACCGCTTGGAAACGTCAACGCGGGCGACTGTGAAGGGGGTACCTTGCTTTTGGAAGTACGATGTTGCACTCTCTCGTGCAACGGGGTCAATGTCGGCGATGCTCAAGGTGGCACCTCGTTGAGCGAGTACCTTGGCAGTTGCAAGGCCAATGCCACTCGCACCACCTGATATTGCGTATACTTTTCTAATCAGCGACATCTGCGAAGCCAGTTACCGGATGTTAAACGAGGGAGGGTATGTGCAGAAGAGTGAGGGATATGGAGGGGGCTTCGCTCCCCCTCGAACTTAGTTATATATTGCCTAACTAGGGTTCGTGGGCCGGAAGGCTGGTACCCGAGCTATCAGTCCCCCGCATGACATAGGCAGGAGTTGATTGGGGGAATAATTAGAGCTGGATTAACTATTGGTATCCGATCTCCGAAATACAGGCAACTAGGTACCTATCCATGTGGGGGATTGACTACAGCAGAAATATATGGTCGTTTCCCGTGCGTGTATCTGTGACGGTACCTAAGTAGGCAGACCAATGGTAACGTGAAGACGAAGTCCCTTGAACACGTTAAAATTGTCGTCGGGGTTTCCTACGGAGTACTCACGACCGACACACGTTGAAAGTTCATTGTCATTTCAAGGCGAAATCTCCAGGTCTAGGGTAGGTGTGTAGTATTTTACGCTGCGGTATTGAACAGGTAGCTGTAGACCATGGAGCTTTATTCCGTTTAAATAACGGTGCATGATATAATATCACATTGTTTCGCGACCTCGAGATAAACACCACCTCGATGCGTTCTCGGCATAGGAAGTGTATGCGGTATCAGTGAAGACGTGACTTGAAGCATGTCCCTGTATGTGAGGGAATGGACGATAATAGTTGAGTAAGTGTGCAAGAATCCATATATCTTCTAGATACACGAGATATCTTTTCAATGCGATTTACCGAGTAAAAACATGCATACTCAAACCCGTCAATCAACCAGTAACTACCTAGGTACTTATCCAATGATGTCGTAGATCGCCACTGGCGAAGGAGTTGAGCAGTGTTAGTTGATGAATTGAAGCATTCAACCAATCGGATACAGTGGTAAATAACTACGGAGTTACATACATGCACAGCCACGGCGCTGGTTAACGGCAGGTCAGCCCTGAGCCACTTTACGTTGGGTACTAGGTAGGTACATAGGTACGAGTCACCTCCCGTTGCTGACGGCACCAGCAAAATAATTCGCCTGTTCTCTCTCTCTGCCTGTTTCCCCAGGCGGCAGCCGTCATCATCAAGCAAGCCTTCACCCATCACGGCGAGGACCCATCCAAGCTATTCATCTCATATTCATTCCATCACCTGCTATCGGCCACTGGAAGCTTTCTTTGTTCTTCCTCACGCGCCTGCTCCTTTTAATAGTAGCTGGCGAGTTTCTTTGTTGTCATCGCACTCTCCCGCCCTTTAATTACCTAGGCTTTCGCTGCGCCTTTCCGAGCCGTTCCTTTTCCCCTTCTTCCCCAACACTGACTTTTTTTCTTCCTACATCTTCTCCCTTTCAACCTTCCCTTCAACATCTCGGTCCGCGATTGAGCTACTACCCTTAGTCGATACCAAGCTCGATCATTTCTTGATTTGTTCTTTAAAGAACATAAATCAAGATGGCTACTACCGCGATGGATTACGAGGCTGCCAACGGCGACCGATACGAAGGTTCGTCTCTGCTCTTGCGCCGCGTGCGCCGACGCGTCCAAACCACCACTTCATCGCTGCCTCCATTTGCATCACTTCCTTTGTCGCCCATCAACTCCACTCCTCTCCCTCTTCGACTCGGCAATCGCTCGCACTACACTCGTTCATTTGCTGACCTGTTTCGTCACAGACGAGGCTCCTCGCTACGAGCGCGACAACAGGAGCGCTTCTCCGCGACCCCGTGACGACAACGAAGGGAGCCGTCGTCGCTCTGCCTCCCCCGGCGGCCATGGTGACAGGTAAAATACAGCGTCTTCCTCACCCACTTGATTCACACTTGCTCACCAATTTTTTCATTTGCAGCAACATGAAGGATGTCTCCGGCTCTCGTGATAGGGATGACGACGACGGTGCCGTCAACCCTGGTTCCAACCTCTTCGTAACCGGCATTCATCCCAAGCTCTCCGAAGCTGAGGTCTCCAAGATGTTCGAGAAGTACGGAGATGTCGAGAAGTGCCAGATCATGCGCGACCCCCACACCAAGGAATCCCGTGGCTTTGGTTTCGTCAAGATGGTCACTTCCGACCAGGCCGAGGCCGCCAAGGAAGGTCTCCAGGGAGAGCAGATCGAGGGCCGAACATTGAGCATTGAGAAGGCTCGTCGAGCTCGTCCTCGCACCCCGACTCCCGGAAAGTACTTTGGCCCGCCTAAGCGAGGTTAGTGTTATTGTCATGAAATCTTGCACTGTATTGACCACTTTTCAGAGCCTGGCGGTCGCCCCCCGCGGTATGATGATCGCCGACGCGGCGGCGGCTACGGAGGAGGAGGAGGTGGCGGCTACGGCCGCGACGACAACTACCGTTACCGTGGTTATGAACGAAACTACGAGCGACGACATGATGAGCGCGGCGGCGGTTACGAACGTGGCCAGGATCGCAGCTACCGTGATGACCGTCGGTACGATGACCGAGGTGGTTACAGCGGTGGCGGCGGTGGCGGCCGTGACTACGATCGTGGTTATGAACGCCGTGACCGTGACGAAGGTTACGGACGGGACCGATACGCTGGCCGTGAGGACCGCGACCGCTACCCCCGTGGGGGCCCAGGCGGCTCTGGTGGCTACGAACGTGATCGCTACGACCGTGGCGGCGACCGCGATGCCGCTCGAACCCGAGACCCCGCTGCCAGCGCTGGAGCTGCTGGATATGGCGAGTCTGCTCCTCGTTCCGAGACTCGCGACGCCTACGGAGGTTCGGGCTACTACTGAATGCCATTAAATGTACCCGCTAATCCTCCCAGGCGCCCCCGACCGCAACGTTCAGTAAACGCATCATCGGCGTTGGTATTGTCTGACTGAATGATCAGTTTACGGGGTTATGCCTCATCTCCTTTCCTCTCCTTTCCTCTCCTAACCTCCCTGGTTTGCTCGTGCAATCTCTTCTGCCTGACTGTTCTTCCTTTTATTTCGTTTCGTGGACTGCAGCAGCGTTGAAATCTAGCGCTGCTCACACAGGAGTTTCGTGTGCTTGCAACAGTTTAAGGGATTGGAATCTAAAATGGGTACTCGGCCTGCGTCACTTGAGTTTCTTGTTGCTGGTCGGTCTTGCGGCGACGAGGTCAGATGGACCGCATTGGCAGCTTCCGGATCTTTGCAGAATCAAACACTTCATCAGTCATCCGTCCGTCTATCGACGACTCCTTGATAGCATTGGCAGCACAGCATCAACCAGATGTCGACGTCGGCCTAGTCGGTGAATTCCGTGGATGATTAAACTCAACATTCGAATGCGGATTTCGTTACTCGCAGCCTCCCGTGCCGTCCTCAAATAACACACAAAATGGGCTTACCGAGTCAACGCGACGGCGCCACTCAAAGCAGACTCGGGCTCTACCCGCTGTCTGATGCCTTGACTGACATCCTCTCTTTTGAATCAGAAACACCCGTAAATGTCTCGCCTATCGCCAGTCAATCACCCATCGCTGTAATCAACTTGACGCCATGCAACTTCTTAAAACTCTTGAACATCGCCATGACTGGAGCCGGGGGGCAGAATGGAACGGTATCATTTCGCCTGAGTCGCTCAAGTCTCGTCAAACGCATATCATCGAGAACTGCCGGGTTTTGATGCAATGGATTTTCGAGTTCGCATGATTGTGTTTGAAACCCCGAGCAGAGTTTAACCGGGCACATTTCAAATGGTAAGGCTGCGAGTCAAGGGTCTTGGCTGACTTGACGCCAGGTGACACAGCAAAGCCGAGAAACATAGACGTTCCGGTGGCCAATGGGCTGAGTTGCGCTGCGCATAGTTTCACGATACAGTCAAGCGTTTGTCGATTGCGCGACAGCTTTGTTACACAAAGTCGCTCGGACACGTCAGTTCTTCTCTTCGTCCTGGATTGGCTCCTACCTTTGCTCGAGTCAACCCTGCATTGTGTTGAAGCATCAAGTGATGCCGCCCCTTGATCTTGGGGAAACCATCGCTCGCTGCACTCGTCCTTGTGTTAGGCGCAACAATGGGCTTCAGGCGAAGAGAAGAAAATGTGTCTTAGGATTTGCTATTTATAGAGCGCTCATCTTATTCGTTTACGTAGACATTGACTACATTTCTGCTGCCCTGTGTTTTTGAGCTAAGATAAACGCTCTGAGTCTGAACTGTGCAACGCACCCATTTCGGTCTTATGTTGTCATGTTACACTCATGAAAGTGACTGTATCACCTTGTCATCTCCGTCCGTTCATGTTTACTAGGTCTGGATGGATTGTTTGAGAATTGCACACTTATTTTCCCATGCTCTACACTAGTAAGAAATTGCAACAAGCACGACAGACACAAATACTTCACGGTTCGAAAAGGAGAACATCCGTAAATCTGAACGATCGGAGGCAATTATTTTCCGAACCTCCCCAAAAGCGTTCAGACGGTAAGCTCCTCCAGCTTCGGACTACGCAGCGGTCGTTATGTGATGACCGACAACGAGGCCCTTTGCTGTTTATGCAGAATGATTCGGAAGAGCTATCAATTAAACTGGTATTCATACATCATTACATTTAATCATGTAGGCTGATCCTCCTCGTAGTCAGCGATGCTGTGTTGTTGACGCTCAAGATCCTCCTCCAAGTACAACCGTGCTAGAGATTAAATTGGACAGGTCCTATGGAGTTGGTTTCCCTTTAAACAGTCGCGTGTGCCATATGAGCATCGCCTATTGCTGGGCGCTTCCAGATCGACTCGGGTTGACGCCGATAAGCCAACCAACACCAGATACCAACGTGCCCGTTGCGGCTTCTCTTAACTGGTCTCTCTTCCGTACGCGGTTCTGATCATGAGCTTCCGTATCCGATGTTTCTTGTTCTGGAGGCGCCTTGTCCGACGAAAATGAGTTTTGTAGTGAGCCCTGCAGGCTGGACAAGACAGTGAGGTTTCTCGAAGCAACTCGGGCTGTAGCCCGTGAGAGATCGAAGAGGGACATTGGAGCCTCCTCAGCCTGGCGACTAACGGCGCTAGCGGTGATATTGCGAGGGGGGTATGCCTTGTCTGGGTCTGGCGTATCGAATGAGCCAGGGAGGCCCGAGAGGTCGCCTGCAGCATCCCAGGCGTCCTCCCTAGCCGCTTCTTCCTTGATTGCAGCATCTAGCTGCTCTTCACAACGGCGGAAAGTCTTGAGTACTTCTTGAAGCTGAGACGGGGGCGCAATGCGAAGTGCTGTGGCCAAGCATTCGATACGCTGCTCGAGGTGGCGGATTTCGGGGTTGCCGCTTGCCGTCCCAAGGTGTGTCGGTTTTAGAGATCGCTCAGTGCGGACATATTTCCCAGCGTCCAGCGCTGCTTTCCATGACCACTCGTCATTTAGCCCGGAAGACCGGGAATCCCCTTCGCTGCCATAAGACGTGCCGAGGCGGCTGACCACATACGAGTAGGCTGTTTCAAAATCATCTTCTCGCAGAGCAGCCTCTATGCACATGGCAACAATGCGCTTCTCAACCATTGAACAAACGAGGTCCTGGCTGTCAGATTCTGATGGTCGTTTCCTTGGCCTAGCAGAAGTAGGCAAGCCAGCATTGACCATGTTGTTACCGAGCTCTACGAACTCTTGTAGTCGAGTGTACGCCTTGGGGTTCTGCTCCAATACTTTTTCAATGATGGAAACCGGATCAGAATGCACTCTGAGCACAACGGGACTGAAGGGCTCGCCCTGCTTGAGCACAAGCCGATAGTCGCTTAGAGCATGTGTTGCCCTTAGTAGAGCCTCAACACATTGTCTCGCCGGGAGTGATTTGTCTATGGATTTGGGGAACGCCTTGATGCTGATCATATTGTTAGCTTCCGCACTGGCTCTATGTTACAAGTTCTGCAACTCACATCTCATCGCACTTCTTCAGCCCGCCCCTTGTTCGGTTGGGATTGGATGCATTGTCAAATGCCCCAAGGGCACAGTTCTGGACCGTGCTAAGTAGTGCTGATGCCGGAAGAGGTGGATTCGAAGCTTCTTCGTAAAGAGACCTTGTAAGGGAATAGCCTAGGAACAGTCAGAACCAGTCTCAATGTCGTCAAGCATGAGTATGACTTACGGCCGTTCGAGAGTAGGGCTTTCAAGAGCTCTGTCTCAATATATTCTGTAGAAACAGCACCGAAAATACCATGTATCGAACCGTCTCGGTCAGAACTGAGCTGATTTCCCCAGCTATGTAACCAAAGGATCTCCTGCCGTGCTCGAAGCCAATAGTCATCATCGTGCTTAGGTGCGCGGGCTGATATAGTTCGGATCAGTCGCCCCAGTTCAGACTTTTGGTCTTGTAGGTCTCGAATGAATGCGAGGTCTCCAGCCCTTCGTATCGTACAGGGCACGCCTGACCGGGTCAGGAGGAAAGCACTTTGAATCAGGGCGGCCAGGAGATCAGTCGACTCTCGCTTGGGTGTTGTAATAGGATTCGAGGCTTCTAATAAACCGTTTCGCATATGAGCTGCAGCCTTTGCGCCGTTGAACACACTATAATCGAATGACGGTAGAGGAGCGAGAGCTGCTACCGTCGCTTGAAGTGTCACATCGGGGTCGTCATCCATAAGAGCTCTGATTTTGGTGCAGATTCTGTACGCCCCTTCTAGAGCGTCGGCGTCGGCGTCGGGAATGAGGTACGCTGAAGCCAGGGCAGCCCTAGCATAAGTCCGATCCAGGTACTGCTGTTGGTTCTCCTGAAGCCAGGCATTGGCATCATCTCCCAGGTCGACATCTGAGGGGCCGTCCCACGATTCGATGGCTTTCACGGCAACTTTCCATGAGTTTGAGGCCTGGGAGATTAACCACTCGAGAGTCTGCTCCCAACCAGGACAGGATAGTTCGGATGGTGCGCCAGAGTCGCTCGAAGCGTCTTGATTGAAAACATCCCGCTTCCACCTCACATCGTTATACAGCCAGGGTCCAATCAAACCTCTTAGGTCACGGCCAACTAGACCATATTCAGTCTCATCAATACCAGTCTCTGCCAATAGGTACTCGATGGCAGTTCTATCTGGTAGATTCTGAAATTCCTGGAGTGAAAATCGTGCCGGTTTGTGAGGATAATACTCGTAACTCCTCCTCAAGAGAGGTATAACTGTCGAAACCATCCATGTGCGTATCACTGGGGAATGTTGAAGAAATGGAACGAGCAAATCTGGGAGCTGGGCCAGCATGCCCGCCTCATCGTCCATTCTGTAGCCCCTCAGCAGCAGAAAGCAGGTGATGGGATCGGACTCGCTCGTAAGGGGGACATCGGGGCTTTTAAGAGGTTGAAGATGAAGCTTCTTGACCTTCCTCGATGCTTGATCATCCGATAGGCCGTCGATGGGAGAAGTGTCGAGATGGAAATCGGAAGTCGTTTGCGACGGTGGTTCGTTGAATGCTATAGCTTGTACGAGGGGGACATAAATAGAAGGACCGACAGTTTCAGGGAGAAATGTGAGGAGGACCCGAAGCACGAGTTCGTGACGTAAAACGGAAGCATGTTGCGTGGTGATAAACGACAAGCTGTTAATGTCGGCGATGGTTGCGAAATGTACAGCCAGTAGCACCAGCTTCGCAGGGCAAACAGACGAGGACGCCGCCATGATGAGGAATTTGATAGAGGCAGAGAGAATTTCTGGTATTTGCAGGTGGCCTGAGCTAATGGCTTCGACCTCGAAAGGCTTTGCGGCGGTAGTTATAGGTGTTACGCCTGTCGCATGGGTTAAGGCGTCGTCATATGGTTCGCGACAACTAATAGAAGAGCACGGTTGGTCTGCGACGAAGAACGATTAGATAGAGAGGTAGCTCCAGCCACAGGCCATGGTGCCTGACGTACCTAGCTACGATGTGCGCCACACTGGAAGGGGGCCCCATAACCGTGTACTAACAGACGAGACTCCAGGTCTAACCACTTTCACAGCTTGATTATTAGTATTTTTAGTTATCTCAAAACCCCACCCCCTCGCCCAATCCCCGTGCAGCGATTTGCTACTCGGCCAAGGTACGGTTGAACTGATGGGCCGGGCAGCACTCGATTGTCAATCGTCAATTCAACGTCGGACGGACGCGATTCAACGATAGCACCTCGCCCGACCCGTACAAAGCCTCGGCACATACTCAATTGGCTCAAAATGGCGTCGGGATATGGTCTGAACGGCGGTGAGTTCAGCGCAACGGCGCCAGCACCAACGATGCAGCGGACATAGGCTGACTATAGCACCTCGGTTCTTAGGCGTTGGCCGCTGCTTTCCCTTCTGGCAGGAGGTTATGGGCTGCTACGTTGTCAACACCTCTGCTACCGATGATTCTGGCAAGAAGAAGTGCGGTCTCGTTCTCGAAGATTACTACGAGTGCCTCCATCACAAGAAGGAGGTAGGTTCAAAGAGCGCAAAGGACGGTATGGTCGGGATCGTGGGATTGTGGACTGACCACGACAAACAGCACGCCCGAGCACTGGCAATCCAGGCCGCCTACGCCCGATCCGAGTCTTCGACGGCACGAGACAACGCGCCGAGTGCAAAGCAAATACGGAACCTGGGACTCATCGACAAGGAGGAGGATACGAAGAAGGTGTTGGGACAGAGCTAAACGAGGGACTGAGGGATTCTATGGAGCAGCACATAGCAGCTATTGCTATGCTCGTTGTCTGCTCCATATTGACTGTATATGATGAAGGAATAAATCTTGGTTCAGCTTACACGACCCATTGTGCTGTGAACACCAACGGACCGCAGCGGATTCGCGATCGTTTGCCAAAGGATAAAGCCAGCCGACGTAGTTTGGAACGCCGAACACCTTATGAGGACACTCGGGGGGTTGGGTTGGTGGGTATGCTATTGTCTTTGGCTACCCAACACAATGCCTCTGCCAATGAGCCCACCCCATAAGAACTACATATCACACGAGTTCGGTCGAGTATAACGGCCAGTCCTTCTAGGTACTAGGCGAGCTATGCCTCTGAAGAAAAAGCTGATCATAGACCAGAACCTCTTGAATCACAGAGAGACTGCCCGCGTGTTGCTGCCAACTAACGTCGCCGTTAAGTTGTTTGTCATGCGTTAGTACGCATCAGAAGCCATTGTTTCATTGCTGTTAGCTACCTATAGCAGTAACATAATCAAAGGAAGGAAGAAACATCAATCCCAATACCTGACGGGATCTACGACGTTGGAATCGGCGACTGAAATCGAGGTAATGTACCTGAGGTAGCGAGTAGCAGCGCAGGCTTGTGAAGTGCATCTCCAGCTGGCGGCAACTGCCCGGCGGCCAGTTCCTCCCCGATTGTGATCTGCCACGCACTGCCAGCCAGACTTCTTAATTCCGTCTTTCTTTGTCTCCATTCAGCCTTTGCTTACCATCAAGAGCAATTCCCGTCTTTATGCTACTTGTTGTAACATTGACCGAGGGTATTGCTTCTTTGTATTGGCTTCGAAACGCTTCGCAGTCGGTCTCCCAAACCACCTTGTCGTTGCCATTCATCATGCCGTGCTTTCGAGGTGTCGACGTCTCCATCATCACCCAACCTGGGTCGAAGAAGCTCCCCGAGTATCCTCACTCAGATGCTTCCTCTGTTCAGATCCTACCGCCGGCCAATCACTTACCGACTTCGTCCGAGTCTGCTTCAATCATTTACGATCCAGGTTCGCCTCGTATCCAAAAAGTCAGCCCCCGTATATCGGTTTACGTTCCGTCTGAACCGGGTAATATTGCCTTCTATGCTCTTCTTCTTTCAAGATAGCCTAACTCTTGGTAATAGGTGCTCAGTTTGGAGTTCATTACTCTATCGCTCAAATGCCTGACCCACCTTGTCATCTCTACTTTAAGATTTTGATGAATGGAAGAAATGTCACCAACTGCGGCACAATCCCTGCTCTTCACGCATCAGGATCAATCACACGAGCTCTTTGCGAGCCCAGCGACCGATGGCATTACAAGGAGCATGGGCTGGTCCACAAAAGAGATGGTATCGAAGCTCGGAGTTTCTACTTCCTGCCCATTTCCAGAAAGACTTCAGTGGCAGACGATGGCGGTCTCATCGAAGTTCAAGTCTTTCGGGCCAAGGGCCGCAAACGAAGGGCTCCTACGCTGCCAAAGCATCGTAATCAGGAGCCTTATGGCATAGCGTATGCCTATCCATTGAATTTCTCTCGAGTGTGCATGCTGATCTCTTATAGGTCTCCTTCTGGAGGGCTATTAGACTCACCGGAAGAAGCATGTTACTATGACTGGGTACTCATCGACCCCAAGGAGTTCCCCTTTGTCTCGTTCCGCTTCCATTATCGCTCCTTGTCGAACCTGCGCCTGCTAAATTTAGCCCCGGCGTATTCCGAGCTCAAGGAACACCCTCCGAAAGTCAAGGGACGTCTTCGGAAGATAGCCATCGGCGCTTTGAGTCAGGACGATGGAGCAAACAAGGACGAGCCAGCTGTATCTCCATCAGCAAGGTGCGAGCAGTTGGACAGCCAGAGTGATTCAGAGTTGGATGAGGGCCAACCTCGCTTGCTGCAAGACCCCATATCCCCAAACCGCTCCTCGTTCGATGGAAAAGCTCCTATGCTGGCGCCTCCTCCTTCTTATGTTCGCCCCCTTCCAGAGATTCCTTTGAGACGGCTAGTATCGAAGAAATCCTCTGAGTCCTGTACACCTTCCATTGCACCTTCTCTTCTCCCCTATATCGAAGAAGAACCCACCGAGGCGGAGGACATTGAGTTTGGCATGGCGACTGAGATCCCGTTGCGGTCTGATTCTCTTCGTGGAAGCAAAGCCCGATTACCCATCCCGGATAGTATTGTGGACGATCCAAAACCATTATTGCTACCCAAGAGGAGAGAACTGTCTGCTTGCGATGAGTTGTTAGTGGTTTCGTCTAAACACACTGATATATCTCCTCTGGTATCTGACACGCCAGTTGAAGGACTGAACAACGAGGGAGACCAGGTACGCAACGAACGGAAATCGCAGGACGTATCCATACTTGCAAAGAGCGAATTGTCGTCCAAGACTGGATGGACACTGAGCGAGGGCGAATGGATGAAAAGAGTTTGTTAAGTATTATCTTGATGTCCTGAAGATGAAGGAAACTTACAAGTCAACTACAAACACCTAAGGGGAAGAAGCGTACGGGGACAGAGACCAGAAGCTTGAGAGATATGTTTTGAGATGCATGGAGAAGTAGAAGAGGCACGCATCTAGAGGTAGTTACTATGCGTTTTAAATGTTATAAGATGGTGCTTCACAGTAATCAGATGTCATGCAGAAATATTATCTCGTATTGTATCGCTGCGTAATTCACTTCGCAGCGATTAGTATACTATCAAACAAACAATCAGCATTGTGCCAGAGGAAACTGTTACGTGTTTGTCAAGTAGGTTGCCAGTGGCAGTTAGCAACTGGCAGCTCCTGCCTAGGCTGCGTATCCTGGGCCAAAGTACGGCCTGTTCTTCCAAACACTCATGTCCCATCAATATCCTACCAATCCATATGGTCAAACACACTAGACGACGGCATTCATAACTATATCTTCACAATGGCTGACTCAGGCTGGCTACGGTTTCTCGGTGCCAACAGATCTCGTACTCACGGATTGACATCGCCTCGCTCTGAGCCAGCTCTACGAGACCTCCTCAAGAGCAGCCAAGACCACGTCGAGGTACATGCTCGCCACGAGAGAAAAGGCACGACGCGACTGGCGAGCTGGCAGGGCCATTGCCCTTCTGTCTTTGGTCCCGAACAGAGCATGGACGAGGTCGACAAGCTTTTCATCAATGCAGGGCAGGAAGTCTGGCACAGTCCATCCATTGACCAGGTGGCAGAAGCTTTGCGTGTTGCAGTCATGACGAATCCTGCACATAAGCCACTGCCTGTCGAGAATCGTCCCTACATCCTGTACCTGGTCGAGGGCTATAGCAAAATTCACCAAAAGGTTGCTAAGCTCGAGGCAGAGTTGGCCGAGGCGAAGAGCAAGTGGACGGAAGAAATTGAGCGGCATAGCACCATGGTGGAGCGATGGATGATCCAAGAGGCCCGATACATGGCAGAAGTTAAGCGTCTGGAGCTTGTCATCCACGAGATATCCGGCAAGAGCCTTGAAGCTGTGGCACTGGCCCGAGCGGGCAGCCTCATAAGGGGCAGACGAAGAGTTCCAGCAGAGGAGCAAGCGAGTCCAGGAGGGCACTCAGTAAACGAGCGCTCTTCCAGCATGTGTGAGTTCTACTACTGCTCTACTTCTGAACGCAATATAAATGCAGTTTGCTAATCTGACCAGCCCCTGAGCTTACACAAGACGAGCATGCAGACCAACCATCCCGAAGTAAATTGCAACGTCAGCATGGCACAATATGTAAGGATACATTATTTGTGTCACCGAGTCTAACTTGTGACCCGATGCTGACATGCTCCATAGTATCTCGAAGGCGAACCATAGACTCAAGTAACGAAGTGAGGCTGAGCAGACGTTTCCGACGATTGGATAACATCATTTTGAGCCGAGACGCTAAAGGCACTCATAGACACGAGGAACAAAAAGGTCCTCACGGAAAGGCACAGCGCGAGCAAGACCGAACCGAGCAGCCTTCACGAAGAGATACTAGGTCCTCTTCGGTTTCAAGTTCATCTGGCGCAAAGAACATACCGCCACGCGAAGGCAATGCAGAAAAGAAGCGCAATCTAACCGAACCAGGAGCATCAAAGGATACTGGGCAAGAAGAAAATGGTATACCCACTGGAAACGAGTCCGAACATGGTACGGCCGCAGGTAGCAAGCCCGCTGAGCACAACCATCGGCCTCGTCGCCAGCATCGTCGCCAGTTTTCTTTTGTGCCTGGAGACGACAGGGCAGGGGTGAGGCTGACGGAAACGATGGCGTCAAGAACTCCCGATGTGGCTCGGCAGGACGGTGGACAGCAGGCAACCTTGAGCCGGTGTCTAGATCGATCTCCTCATCTGAATCGCAGGTCGAGATCGGCCGAGTGGACAGCAACGGGAGACGGTTCACGGCCGGTCACAGACAACACCCCCGGACCCGCGGATTTAGAAGACGGCCCCAGCGAGAAGGCCTCATGGAATTCGCAGATCGGACCTGGAGCGAACTGACACCGTAAAGGCATGCAGGGCATGCTGGCTGCTACAGAAGCATACGGATGGGCGTCTAGGCAACGGGGTTTTGGCGGAGAGACCTTGCATGTACTGCAGCGAACGAAGGGTACACGGCCAGACCGTGGCCAGAAGGAAGGTTTATCACGATGTCGACGGTAAAAGTTTATTGGTAGGAGTGAGGCCGAAAGAGGCCCATCCCAAGCACAAGAGGGGCGTGGGAGACATGGCATGGCCGCAACGAAGGCATAAAGATACGGCGAGGTAGTTTGCGACGACTCGATGAACGGCGCGGGTATCCGTAAGCGGGAGGTCCGGGGGCAGACAGTTGGACAAGTCGACGGAAGAAGCATGGCGCGTGATGAAAGCGACACGGACACGACGGGCGAGGCGGGATCTAGCCATACAAGACAAAGACAGGTGTCGTTGAGCAAAACGCGGAGGAGACTAGGCAAGCCCGATCCAGCCTGTCATGGAGATAAAAGACGCCGGTGCCGAACCTTGGATGAGGCTCAAGGTTTTGACAACCGTCAGAATTAAGGTTAAACTCGGAGCGGCTCAAGGGTGGCGGGCGGTAGACTCATGGACAGGAATGCTGTTGGCGTTGGCCCGTGAGAGGTGCTGGATCGGGTGTCAGTGAATTGGCAGCGGGACGGGAGGAATGTGACAGCCGCTATTCAAGGAACCCACCAACTGGACGGGTAAGGCAGAGTGAGCTTGACCTCTTGGGCGACGACGATGGCGGGATAGCTATCGTTAGGCCAGGTCGTGCCGTTTCTGTGCCTAGTAGCTTGGGAGATCCGGAGTCGTGCTTGTGAAGGATCGTGGAGAGGCTGATTGAATCTATGATTCGTGCATCTTTCTCGCTATTGCCTCTCCGCTTTGCTTATCTGGACAATTGTCTACAATTACTTTTTCCTGCTCGATTCTTCTTTTACTGTACGTTTCCAGTTGGCCCGAACGGCCTCTCATCGGTTCCTTGTCAGAGTTTGTGCAAAGATTTATGTGCCCGAACTCGGGCAGTTTCAGGGTCATAAAACGAATAAAGTAAGCGACGGATGCGTGAATGATGATGATGTCTGGAGATGGCTTCAACTAGAGGCGATAGAACCACAACGTGAGTGGAGGATAACCGAAGCCTTGAGTGGATAACGGGGAACGGGGGGGCGTGTGCTGGCAGTTGGCCAATGGATGCCTTAGGTGCCTTAACTGCTCCTGGAGTGCCTGACAAGCTGGAACGAAGTGGCTGAGTGGCTTTTGGAGATGATTAATTAGCGTCAGGCAGGAATAAAGTGTGCTGGTGGCGGATCGTGCGGCGCCCCCTCCCTCATCCAGTTCCCGACCCCCGAACGGCGATAAGCGAGAGCGCTGAACCCAGATCCCCGGGTCTTGCACCTGCCGTCAGACGGGAGCCATTGGGTGTTTCCAACAGCCTATCTCATCTCCCGTCCCCTCTGTTCTGCTTTCCCCCCTCCATCGGCCACCCCTTCCTGTTCCTGGTTAGGGAGATCGGATGAAGGGGAGCCATTCTTCAACCGTCGGGCAACTTGTGTAGGTTTCTATTATTATTTGCATTGTTTGTTTCCCTCCTCCGTACTTTTTCCTTCTTCTTTCTATTTCCGGGGAGGGTGCTTGCATCAGCAAGGCTGTCGGGTCTGGCTACGCAGGCTAACGTTATGGGTGGTTCCGTATCGCTAGGGGATACCAACAAAGACTCGGGAGTAAGACACGGGGTTTTTCTTTTAGTGGAGAGGACACGACAACGTGGATGGAGGCCAACAGATGCGCGCCGGGCGTCTAGAAAGACGCCTCGGGCAAAATGCACATGAGAGAATTTGTCATTGATCAAAAGGTGTGGCACTCTGTTGGTTGTGCACGATGGATACACAAGGTTCGTTCAGAGACACGATGTGCATAGCCGTGCGCGTCTGGGAGTACTAGTTGGGTCACCTGCGAAGTAAGGAAAAGGGGAAAAAGGAAGGGAAAATCTGCTTCGTCGTGCTGTGATCTCATCGTAGGTATCTTGTATCACACATTGCGAGTAGAGTTTCTCCTTTCCCACTCGATCATCGTTCCATCTCGTCGATCCACGACCGTTTCATCAGCAACACGACAGATTGAAACGCATGGCGAAAGTTAGAAGAGTTTAAGGTATGGTCATGGCATCGTCAAGGCAGAGAATTCAGCAAAGAATTTTGCTTACGTCTTGATCAACCACCAGTGTAGCACCAGGCCAGCCCAAAGCTTAGATCTGGGTTTAAGTTCCTGGGACGTACCCGCACGATCAGAAAGAAGATAGGTTCGGCAGCGAGATCGATGCAGTCCCTTCGACGTCTTTGTGACGCAAAGACGCAGCCATGGCTTGGCTCGACGGGTGCACCAGGGACGGATGCGACATCGGGATATAATACAGATCCGTGGATATGTATGTACGTACTATGCCACATGCATATCTCTTCGCAGGGTTGTACGATTGAATATGAGATGAGGCGCAAAAGAACCGCCTGCACCCAAGATCCGGTCTGAGACCTTCTGCAACGGCCCTTGCTAGCACCTACAGGGAGGAGGGGGAGAAAGGAGACGGGGGCAAACACCAAGACCAAAGACGCGATGCAGATTGCTCAGTCTCGGAGGTGTTCAAGCTCGGGCCAGGCTTAGGGCCCAAGCAAATATGTAAACAGCAAGCAGCAGATGGTGGTGGATGGAGAGGGTGAGTTTAGCCAACGGTGAGAGATGCGTGGACGGGAGCGGTAGTGGACCTCATAACCGGATCCATGATCCATGCTGGATCCAAGACAGTGGCATGGATAGACATGCTCATCCGCTCAGAGACAAGCTCATAAGCCAAACAAGATAACCCGTCTGTGGCTGGCGCCCGACAGAGTAGATAGCGCTAGCTTCTAAGCCGCAAGCGATCGAGCAGGCGTCGACGCTTTTTCAAATAGTTTCAACCGTTCTGCCCAGGGGAGCAACGATCCAAGGGGACCATGGCACATGGTTTGATGAGAGATCAAGGGTCTCTGAGTCGCGCAACGCTTGGAAGGTTTCCCTAGTCAGTCTCTCCATCAGTCAGCCGGGGCGGAGATCCCTGGGTTGACCAATACAGTCCAGCAGAGCCCAGTCCGTGAGTTCCATCGGTGCTCCAGAATGGGGTCCGATCATCAACGGTCTCCATCGTCCATCGACCCGGCAGCAATCGCAGAGCGTGCATGACCAGCACAGGCGCCAGAGCGGTGGAAGCACCAGGGAAGCGGCAGGGAAGCACCAAAGAAGCGGCCAGGTTGACAGGGCACAGCAGGGTACAGGGGTGAGAGCGTGGTGACAAGGAACATGGAGAGCTGGGGCAGGGAAAAGGGCATGATGTGACGATCCACCAACGAATGAGAGGGCCACAATGTACGGTAGACAAGGGCTACACAAGGAGACAAGGAGACCAGGGGGGGTCAGCCCCCGAGGCCGAAACGCACCGGGCGCCCGAAATTCTTCGGGCACTGCACCAAGCCCCAGACAAAAGCTGCCATCGTGACATGACGCTTGCAACCAGGCAGTCCCCTGGCGATCAGTAATCGTGAAAACAAAGAAAACCGTTGAGACTCCCTAACCCCAAAAGCACCCCTGCTTGTTCAGTGATGTTCGTTGCGCGCCATCGTGGAGGGATCGATCTTGGGGACTTTGGGAGGGCCTCGCGAGGGAGGGGGCGTGGAGAATCAGAATCAGAGCGGCGCAGAATTGGAAGGGGAGCTGAATTTCACCCAGTTATTTGGGAATGAAGGATCAGCTCGTCTAGTTTGAAGATCGCAATTGACTGACGGTGAAGCGCAAAAGGGGTGTCTGCGTGGCCGAGGTTCGTGGGAAATCGCATGTTGTTCGTGCATGCGATTTCCAGCTGCCCTCCAGGGTTGTCGTCATCGACGTTGGAGTTGAGTCTCCTGGTGATACTGCTGTAGCAGCAGCAGATAGCAGCAAGCACAGTTAGTGTTGCCTGACCTGGCATCCATGGATATATGCTCGCGATCAAGGTCTTCGCTACATACCAGCAGACAGACAGTTAAACATTCTACCCAAGTACGTAACGTTAGTAGATCTGGTATCCTTCCTTACTCGTGTGTTTGCTCTCCCAGAACTCTCTCTCGTTGATCTGCAGCCTACGTACACCGACACGCAAAAGGCAGGTCCCTCCTAGAGGCATGGTGTTTATCCCTCCCGCGTTTCGTGGTCGTCATCGGCAGGTTTGTAACGTCTGGGTTTCATGTGAGCCACCCCGAATGTCATCGGCACAACACCAAAACCCCTGCAACAGCCCCCCAGCTAACCAGCCAGCCTCATCGGTGATACTACCCTGTACTCCCACCCAAATTTCCAGATCCCTTGGTTCGTCTTTGTGTGTGCTTGTAATTATCCTTCCATCGTCGAGCTAGTTCAGGCTACCCTAAGTTTCGTTGATCAACTTGGTGTTTCCTTATTTGAGGTTATTTCGTTTTTTATTGCAAATGACAATCCAGCTTTCTTTTTGGCTGCACTGTCACTGTATCATCTTGTTTTCCTATGTCAGCCCCAGTATATCCGTACGGAGTAATTCATTTGCCTCTCGGCCCCCCCAAAATCTCCCTCGTGTCCAATGGATGTAACTTCGTATCCCCGGCAAGGGTCCATTGTAGAAATGCTACTGTACCGTGGAGTTTAGGGTGCAGGGCATCCCCGTCACTCAGGTCGTCAGGGTTCCATATTCCGCAGCCCCTCCCTCCCTGTCAGCCGTTGAGGGATGTGCGAGGCACCGAGGCTACGTAGCCGTTGGCGCTGGTCGGCACGGTATTGGATGGTTGGCCTGGATCTTGAACGTTACATGCATGCACCGCCCGAACAGGCATTGAATCCACAGCGGAATCGCCGCGGCAATACATACGTATCCTGGACGTGCAGGAAAATAGAATCAAGCACAGCAGCAAGTCGTAAGCCAGCAAGCCCTGACTCGGGCAGCACAGAGCGAGGATGAGCACGAGTTGCACAGAGATTCGTGGTTGCATGTACTCCGTATACATAGTGCAACATCAAGAGACGAGTTCGAAATTAACCGTCAGAGACGTCCGAAAAGGTTCGGAATGTCAATCTCGCATGGAAAACGTCATAGCAAGATGGCAGATAGCGGCTCGACAGCTACAAAGGTGCCGTGGACAGAGAGGGGAGGAGAAGGTGAAGATCCCCCATCAAACCAAGATCCGCCATTTTGACAAGACATGGATCGCGCAGTCGCCGGGACCAGGCCGGGCAACATGATTGGGCCGCGAGCCCTTCGGAAGATTCAACATCCATAGACCCTGGTCCGTCGGATCGGCCCAAGAGGACGGCAACGGGCGAGGCAGGATGGCAGGTCGAACGAAGCAGGACCAAAACCCGTTGACTCCCGTGCCGTGTGCCCCAGAGTCGACCAGTGCCGGATCGTGAGGGTGACCAACTGCGCTGCGCTGTCTTGACCGGATAAAGGAAGGGAAAGGTGGTGTTGTAACATCACGACCGTGAATCCGAACGATGCTAACCTGCATCTCGCATCGGTGCCTGTCGACCAGAAACCTTGGCCCTGGGACGGGTGTCAAGCCGCATGCGAAAAAAAGCAAAAACCATCTGCCTGCGCGAGGCAATCATCGCTAATCTAATTAAATCAAATGAGCTGTAACTAAAAAAAAAAACAATTCAAGACAACAAAAGGAAGTTGCAAGAACAAGGGTGTGCAGTATGTGTGCAATGTAATTCAAAGATCACAGAGGAGCAGTTGCCATATATTACACAACCCAGAGAGAAAAGCAAAGACACCACCTACTTTACCAAAGCTGAAATAAGGGCCTCATTCAGCTTCAGTTGAGAACGGGGCCCAATCTGATCGCTTCCCAAGGGAGAACAATTGCGTGTCATCCACCCACCCACCCATCCATCCAGGAAAGACTCCGGGGCTGTCAACGGCTCCCCGAATCTTTCCACCCCATAATGTGACCTTGGGCACCGAAAAAAGCGTTGCTGTTGACGGATGTGATGACGGTCGTGATGCGCGATGTCACCTTGTCCTTCTCCTACTTCCCTGTTGGGCTTTGTCGTCTGCCAATTCCGGACTAGCCTCAGCGCCCACAGCAGATAGCCCCTTGTCCGGGACGCCGTCGAGCCGGTAGATGGCGCCCATAAACCCTCGATCAGTCATCAATAAAGAGAACACATCCATCACCCAGTTCAAGAGAAGACCTTAGTTACTCCCAGGCCCGTCGCGATGGATTCGGGACCGGGGATCAGGTTTGCTAACTTGCTAGCAACAAACCGTAAATGTGCCACCTCATGCGCCAAAGCACGAGCCCGCCAACAGACATGGAAATCCAAGCGCCATGCCCGCTGGAAGGTGTCCCTATTGGGCCCGAGCCGCTCTGTGCGCCAGTCCGCTGCCGCTGTCTAGAGAGTCACACCCAAAGTGAAACCCAGCAATGGATCTGGGGTTCCCTGGGCAAGAAGAGCCTGAACGCCCGGACGCTCGAGGACGGCGGCACTTGCGCTGGCTTGTGTTGGTGTTGGTGTTGGAGTTGGAGTTGGAGTTGGCGCTGGAGCTATCTATGGAGCTGACGCATGCATGAATTGTATCTCAAGTTCAGCCATCTTTTGCCGGTAGGGCCAGGGGTGCCGAATCGAGATTTTGCGTTGCCATCACCCAGATCCAGATGCAGTCCTCAACCTTCTACAGATCGACATCGATCCTGTGTGCGTTGTGCGTGTCTCGCTTTTTCTGTAGAATCTCTTTGCCGTGTCTCCGCTTGTTGTGCATCAAAGTCCATGAGTCTGGCAAGACACAGAGGGAAACCGTGTGCTCCAGGCGCAGTAGCAACCGCCGGGTATAATCCCAGACTCCCGGGCATGCTTCTCGCTCCCACGTCTCATCACCATCCCCACCTGATGCCAAGCACCACCAGGATTGCCACATTCCAGTCTCAGTTCCCCCATCCCCTTACTCATTCAATCATTCGGGTACCCCGTTGGACAAGTCATGACAAGCCGATTAATCACAAAGCTCTTTCCTACATGACTAGCCCGAACGGACATCAGGCTAGACCTGAGAAGTCGCCTCGTCACACTGCGAGCTACATGCGCCTCAACGGTTCAAGAGTATCACCAGTCACTTCAATGGCTCCACGGTTTCTTCCAAGGCATTAAACATTGAGGATATAGGGAAAATCATCCCATGTGGGGTATTCAATTCAAATCGCTTGTCCGGTCCTTACGCCTTCCCGTCTATGGCTTGCACGTCCATATTCCCTCCATCGTAAAGGCTGTTTTCAGCCTGTAGAGCCCCTTCTGAACGCCTGGTATCTTCCTTGACCCACCAATGATGCCCAGTCATGGCACACTCAATTCAAATTAGATGTATAGTAATTCCGTCTGGCAATGCAAACAGTAATAGGTATTTGTGGTCCGTGGGCCACCGGCAGCACCTGTAGTTGAGCAACCACATGGGATGAGGTGACCCTGGCACGGTACTGACGTTCCGGGGTGATCGGTGCCATGCATGTCTGTGTAACAGCGATGCCTCGAACTTGACTTGATGCTGAGCATTAGTCTAAGAGAGAAGCGACGTTCATTCGAGAGTCTTTATCAGAAGAATGATTTCGACGATGAGCTGATTGCTGTACAGGCGAGTTGGGTGCAGTTGGTAGTTGCGCTTGAGGGACGAACGGAGGTAGCCGCGGTTGACATTCGGATCGATCTCCGTAGGAAGAAGAAGAAGACGCAAAGGCGCTGAGGCTGGGGAGCTTGGACTCGACCGAAGGAATAACCGGAGCGTTGCGCAGCGGCGGCAGCTCAACTGGTGCGTAGAGAGGGACGTGTTGTCGTGCGGGTGAGGTAGTGTAGTTGGAGCCCATGTCTGACTCGGCAGATTCGGAGGTGCATGGAGAGGGAAGAGGAGCCTCTACCCAAGGCATGTGGTGTCGATGGCCCGTAGCCACCAGGGGTGACAACTGTGTCCTTGGTATAGGCAGGGCTGGTGTCGAGATGGAGAGTCCATGTCGGTTGTGGGAGTAATGTTGGTCATCGTAAGTCTGCACAGCCCGTCGACGGTCCGACCTCCTGCGGCGGTTCTGGCTGCCATTCCACCAGTTCTTTACGGCGTTGTCGCTGCGGCCATGTAGGCGGCGAGCGATCTCAGCCCAACGCTTTCCAATCTCGTGCACTAGTCGCTCAATCTGGAGACCTTCCTCGGGGGTGATGGGGTCATGGTTAAGAGTCGGCTTCAGGTTCTGGTGGTAACGCTCGCGGCATTGCTTCGGGGTCCTTGAACCCAGGGTCTGGGCTATCCGCACCCAGTTGAGGGGGCCGTGAGTTTGAACAAGTTGCATCAAGTACCCGTCTTCGGCGTTGGACCAGGGACCTCTTCGGTGACCAGTCATGATGGGCTGATACTGTTGAATAAGAGATCGAGTAGATGGCTGGAGTATTGAGTTGTCCAGGAGGACAATGATCCAAGCAAACAAAGGCCAAGTGGGAACGATGTCAAGTAGTAGTAGTAGTAGTAGTAGAAGTAGTAAGTAAAATTGTTTGATAAGAATCAAGATTTGAATGCAGGAACCAGGCGGGGATCAAGTTATTTTTGTAGATGTAGATTGGGGAAGGATGTTGAGGCTCTGGAAAAGAGATCTTGACTCAGAAGGAGGGAGGTGAGGTGATGAAATAGCCAAAGGTTGATGGGGCTGCGGATGGGGCCAGTCCATGGCATGAAGCGTAATGTATGGGGAAAAGCAAAGTCGTGACACCGGGGAGGGGGTGCGATGGAGAGACCGACATCAGCACCCCCGTCAACAAACTTTCTCGATCTGCCACCGGGATGCCGCTGTCGAGCTAGATGGGCGGGCCATCTGAAGGGGGTGTGTGAAACCAGCAGTGATTTCAAAATCGACGGGAGGCGTCTGATCTGACTGAAGGCTGTTTGCAGGGCGTGAGAGGGAGCCGGG
>JADDON010000147.1:0-35435 GCA_017140175.1 Fusarium staphyleae
AAGGGGGATTAGAGTAGAGTAACATTAGAAGAGGGAGGGGGGGCGAGGATGAGGGGGAGGAACAGAGGCCCAAAGGACTCCTGATTAGAAGAGCTAACGTGAGAACGTGAGAGGAAGAAAAGGCCTTGTCTTGTCTTGGAAGCCGTTGACGAGGATGTCCCCTGCGAGACTAGCTTGATGTGCTGTAGATGCGACACTGAAGACTGAGGGAACAATAAAGCCCTAGCCAAGCCGTGGTCAGCCAGGATACCATTCGGGGTCTCCATTAACCAAGTCAAGTTAGCTGACGACAGGGAACAAGGTATGAAGGCTGATGGATGAGCCGTTGGTCATGACGAATAAGAAGTGATACAGCGAGTGCTGTGCATCTTGTGGTTGCTGTAGAGGCGTGCATGCGTGCACCTTGTAAAAATGTTTTCAACTGGACAGAGGCACATGAAACACGGTTGTTCCTGATAATAGTTACGATTGCCATGTCGAAAGACGAAATGCCACAGATATATGGTGGAAAAGACAACCTCTAGATGGCCTCACAGCTTGTGACTGCGCCTCCCGGCCGAGACACGCCTCAACTGTAGCGTGGCATTTCCTTTCCATCACCAACGAACGTCCCGCCAAGCAGAGGTAACCAACTTACCACTCAAGATTCGCCGTCAGATCCTGTAACTAACCCAACTCCCGCCGCTGTCTTCTTTGGAGTTAAGCGACGTGCAGGACTTTCTTTTCCTTCAGGCTTCCATCATGGCGTTGGGATCGGGCCTTGCTTGACCCCTTACTTACTTACCCCAGGTATCGAGTCTGTCCATCTTCCACGCCAGTCAAAATACCTTAATTAATGGGGCCCTAGCTTGAGTTGAGTTTATCCTCCGGTGTCATCCATCTCCCACGTGTCGTGTAGCGAGCGCATATCATTTCCCTCCGAGGCACTTTCAGCTGCCCGCCGTCGTGAAGCCTGTCGTGATGATAACCCTTGCTCGCACGCGCCGCTGCATCGTCGGTGCCGTGCCATGCCACGTTGTCGAATGCACAGCTGTGTCTGTCTGCGTGCAACCAGGCTAACGGTCTAGACAGATCCTGCCAAGCAAAAAAATAGCATCGTGCCATGTTGGATGCACCTCCATCTACGGAGTACGGCGCAGTCACTGCAACCCCAACCCTCGCTTCTGCCAGTCTCCAGGTTTCCCCCAGATCTCATCCCTGGGTTTCACGCTTATCCTCTACGATCAAATGGAACGGTATCATGATCTGGATGTTTTTGTCCTTACTTTTAACTAACGTTAGCTAGGTAACTGTCCCCGCATGGTCCTGAGTGATCAGATCCCATGGCGAACTCGAGAAAACCTGGGGACGCACATGGATTGATTGCCTCGGCACCGCATCGGCAAGGCTACACACCCCTTCTTCCACCAAAAACCTCTTCCCACCAAGCATCGTCAATAGCGCCTTGACTGGCGCATCCTTTCGTATCCTGAACTGGATGGTAACTAATTATTCCCGAGTGGATGATTTTCCTTAGTTCCGTGCTTTAAAGAGTGCAGAGGCCATTCGCAGCCAAGAAACTGCCCGTTAGACAAATCCTTCCTTTCAATCATCCCCGGATCCTTCACTCGGCGACAAGGGGCCTGGACTGTGCCATGGTTCAAGCCCAGCGCAAAGCATCTGTCTGTTGGGGCAAGCTACACTAATGAATCGATCCCCTGCACGCATCTTCGGTGAGCCTAGATTGTCGAGCATCGTTGCATCCTCCTGCGTAACCTAACCTTGTTAGTTAGATCCCTCTCGCTTATACATCCGAGTCCTCTCTCGCCCATCTTGACACAGCACCAGGAAGAGGTTCATCCTTGCAAGCTAGATCCTCGACGTCCCAGGGAATAGGCCTGATGCTAGCCCCAACCTCGCCAACGGAACCGAGAAAAGGATCACTAACTCTATCTCTATCGTGTTCGCTGGTGTAAATCTCCTGATCCGTCCTCATGTCATGACCCCCGTGGTGTTCCGTCTTATTACCGGCATCATTCCCGGCCATCGTGGGTGAGAGCAAGACCACCGACGGCACAACTGGCCCAACGATGATGGCTATGTTTATACCCAAGGAGTTCACTAGTTGTAGATATTAACTAATCTTATCTGAAAGTACATCTCAGGCAAAGTTGAAATAACAGCGTCGGCAGTTTGTTCGGACTCTTGTGTTACCGTTATTGTCCCTTCCTGCCATCAGCGCTGATTCCATGCTGAAAGTCCAACTCACTTTCAAGCGAAGCAGTGGCAGATTGGCAAAAGCTGAACCACATCCATTCACTGAGAGAATGTTCTTTGTGGCAAGGTATCTGCCTTTATTAGGGAATATTCTAGTGTTGACCATGAGGTTTGCTTGAAACTTGAAGCTTCTGCGAATCACCCACCTCAACCAAGACTGTGGAGCCAGCGAGATCATATGCATTCAATACGCCAGGCATATTCAAGCACATAGATAGAGAACCAAAAGTAAGGCTTGGGACAAAGGAAATACTAACAAAGCACAAACTTCATCCAATGTTGAAACGTCATCACTTGTCCGCATCTCCAGTATATGCAAGTTGCCGAGCTTCGCTGCCTTTATAGTCGACCTTTTCTTCTACCCTCTCTTCGTCTCTTCATTCACCCCAAAAGCTGGAGGCAACCCTTTCTTTTATGTCCGAATGTTCCAAGAAGCTACAAGGCAACGATGGGCACTCTTCCAGCTACTTAGTTCTTCTGACGACCGAGAAATAGCATCTCTCATCTGCCATCATCAACACTGACTAGCCTCTCCACCATCACCGGTCAGTACAAGGAACAGGAATAACTCTGCGATGTCTCGAAACAACAGAAGTCGTAGAGCAAAGTCCGCAGGTTTCGGGGGCATTATTGCCAGTATCGAGAGACCTACCCTGCAAGTCACCCAGCGTCGCAAGAACAAGAACCGGCCCAAGCGACGGCGCCAACGACAGAGAAACGTGAGGGAGATGACAGAAGTCGACGAGGATGGAGATATAGACGCAGTCACGCAGTCGGTAGAGAAGGCCTTTTCCGCAGTCCAGCTCTCCGACAGCGAGGAACCAGCTCATCAGCAGCCACAGCGAAGCAACCCGATCCTCATGGCCTTGAAGCCTTCGCGAAACAAGAAACCCAACAAGAGTCCCACCTCCAAGTTCGACGTTCAGAAACTCTGCTCGGCGGTTGGAGACATGTATATTCGTATGCGGGAGTATATCGTGGAGCTCGGTATGGCCAAGGACTCGGAGGATGATATGGACTGGCAGCCGGAGCCGACGACGCCCGTGTATCTTGTTCGCACGACTGAAGAGGTATCATGCTACCCTGAAGGCACGGTTTTTAGACCTTGGGAGGGAATGACTACTACGGGAGTCTGAATCTTTTTCTGCGTGGGATGACGACCATTTGGAGTTGGATGTGTCTTGATGGCCCCTTATGCCGGTCTACCTCGGACTGTGGTGGGTAGACGGAAGTACACTAGAGAGATATGTGTCATGATAGATTGGAGTATTTTACGGGAGGAAACATGATACTGAACGGATTTCTACTGCTCTTCATACCGATGACACGTGAAAAAGCCTTGATACCTCGAAGCTATCTATTCCAACTACCTACCACAACTTGACATACTCGTTGAAACTCGCCAGAGAGTGAGTATGATCACTTGAGTGCGATAGTATTTTTAGAAATAATGTTCCAATATATCTCAACAATAAGAGATCTTTTCAGAATACGTGTCAAAAGAGTAAGTCGTCAGGTAGTGACTGTCGTCCACGAACTAACTATTCGATCTCCTCCTGCCTCCCACTCAGACCAAACTGTCAAGACCGTTCGACCTCCATCTCACATGGCAACTATAAGCCAAAACTGCCCAGTCTCTACATAACCAAGTGCACCCGCACCCTCATCTTCCTATCACCATCAACAACTTGTCCACCATTCATAATGTCTGGTTCATATGGTGCCCCCGCTGGCGGCTTCGGCGCATATGGCTACAGTTACGGGGCTCTCGCGGCTGCGACTGACTCGTCGAACCATTCTCGCGAACCATCAGCATCAAGACGATCGTCGTGTCCTCATCCATCTCATCCGCCGTCGATACGTTCTAGACACAAAAACTCCACTGATGAGCACCATTCCGGAACTGGCATGAACTCCTGCGCCCATACACGCGATTCGTCATACGTTGGAGGATATTCATCAGTTGACGAAGATGGTCTACGCTCTTATCGGAAGAACTCGTCCGAGACCAGACGCACCGTGGAAGGAGATCACTCGTCAAACGAGCACAGAAGTCACAGTCGTCACGCACACCACGCTCACCACGGCCATCATCCACACCAGCATCGTTCTCGACATACACATCAGCGAGATGCTACACAGCCAAAGGTGGAGGATCTGCCCCAAGAACTAGCCAGCCGATCTGATAAGGTGACTATACGCAAGGCAAGCACTAGAAATGTGGTCTTGGTCAAGTCGAAGAAGAAAGAAAACAGCAGTATGATTTGGCGACGCATCAGTCAAGGCATGGGCCTAGGTAAGCCCGAAGAGGAGGAGAACGAGCCTAAGCCCAAGCCATCTCCCCCAATCGAGACCAAAACGAAAAGGAAGAGTAAATGGAAGTGGTGGGGGAAAGACAAGGAGCCTTCGGAGGATTTGGAAAAGGGTCATACTCACCAGAAGCCAACTACTAAAGCGGCATCCGAGATCAAGGAACCACAATTGAAACCCAGTGATGGAGAACGTCCTGCTGAGGTTTCATCTACCCACCAATTACCTCCTTCGTTAAAACAGTTGTTTGAGTCGGATACTTGAGAGACGGCGAATCTTGACTGCTGAGAGGGCATGGAGATACAGTTTTAGAGAACGAGTGACGGAAGGCCAACAAGCTGTTGTGATGGCGAATGATGGCATCTTGTATTCTTGAACCTTTATTAGATAGTCTATTATTCCTACAACATTCAATGTTTGTTCTTCCTAAGCTCTGCCCCGTGTTACACTTCCTTGGCTCTATTGATACAAGCACCTACTCGAAGGTGGTTTTCTACTGTGTGAGACCAAAAGCTAGACATGTTGGCCCCCACGTTATCATGTTATCAAACACCCTCGATATCGGATATCAAAGGTTCAACATCGAACCACCACAGTGGGTTCAGTCGGCTCATAGTTAAACCAACCCCAGATGACGATCTTCAGACCAAAAAGCAAACATGCAACACTAATAATAAAGATGAGCTCGGCCTGCCGATACTGTACATGAAAAGACCCCCCCGGCAAAGCATAACGCCTCTTGAGCAACAGCGTTCGCGATGCCCTCGCAGCAGCTGTGATCTAACATTCATGGTCAGCGGGGCAATCGATGGTGAACCCAACGCAGAGCCGCAAAGCACATGTTTCCCCCCTCTCTCTAATGGGGTCTCGGCTTCCCCGCGACGCGGTGCAGCATCACACACTCACGTTTTTGGTGGTTGTCCGGGGTTGCTGCATGCTCATGACGTGCGTGGGGTGTCGGTTGATTGGAGGAAGTTTGAGGGGATTTTGTTGTGTGATTTGACTAAGGGATGGCAGATACATGATGGTTGTGTTTTTTTATGATGGCGGTAGGTAGTTTGCACTAGAAGGATGATATATCTCCCAACCCGTAACTGTCTTATCCATCTGATATACCACTACTGTTGCACATTCGGCAGTGACTCGATCCCAGCCCTACACACCAATACTGTCCCCTGTAGTGCACGATGCACCATAATCGTAATTCCCGTTCAAAACGTGCTTTTTTGCCTGGATCCCGGGATTACATTTCCCCTCAAAGTGCCCCCCCGGGAGCCACAGACCATACCCGAGCCAATCACACCAGGATGCCCACTGGGATTTGAGAACCCCTCCTCTGTTGGATTTTCCAAACGGCCTTGATCACCATTCGTCGCAAATGGGAATTCCTCCATCCCGAATCTTGGAATTTTCATAACCCAGTGGAAAAGACGACAACTCTCGTCTCCATGGTATACCAACGCCAGGAAAGGCCAACTCCAACGACAAAAGCACAAAGTAGATTCGACGCAGACTACGGCAGGTCGAAACAGAATCACAGTCACATGCACCGTCGCAAAGCACACTCCCCCTCCACGTTGGACGTGATGGTCCTCTTGTACCGGTACTCCGTACTTGTACTTAGCTTCAGCTTACTCCTTCGTGGTGGAACTCCTCGTGGTGGGCCCCCGCGAGGCTCGTCCCGGCCCCCTCCCATCTCCGAGACGGGGCTAACCGCTCGCGGGAGCTAACCGCTCGTCCTAGCGGGTTCCAGGTGGAGAACCCGTTCATGATCAACACATGGCAGAAGGGTCCAGGGCATGTAAACTTGGCGAATTCCCATATGGATGTGCCTGGGAGCAGTTGGCCATCACAATTCCCCAATACGATGCGAGATATATACAGCATATAAGAGGTATTGCGTGTCTTCAAGGCCGCCAGCCTGCCAGCTAGCCCGTCCATCAAAAGTATCCGCGTTCCACAGCCCACTCCCATGTCAAGGCAAGAAGCAAGACATATTCCCCTCGAAAACATTCTAGTGAGACAAATAACTTAAACGCACACAACCTTCCGTCCTCGTCGCTGTCACAGCACAAAAGACCTAAATCAACAGGGGTATCTCTTGCTCGACTCCAGTCCACAAAAAGCCCAGCACCAGCAACATTAACAAGGGCACCCAGATCCAATGAAACACAAAAACAAGCATACTGAAAGTCCTGCCCCGGATATTAGCCCGGGCTCTGTTTTTTTTTGTAAACCAGACTGGTCCTGGTGTTTTGCAATTTTGTTCCTCGCAGTCCGCTTCCACATCATACCTATGAGGGAATCTTTTGACAAAAAGAACAAGTTAAAGGATGATCAAGGTAAACAAAGGAAAATGCGCAAACAGGCCCAGCTCAGACATGAGCAGATTGTGCCACACTGCTGCTGGTAAGTTGACTGTGCCCCATATTAAACATGCCCGCCGCGAGGGTGGCCGCCCTCGACGGCTGTGGTGTACCAACCCTCGAGCCGCAGTTGGAGTTGTCGCTTGTCACCAGCTTCACCGAGCTGCTGTCCGGTAATTTCGCCGCGCCGTCGCTCCACCAGTAGTGCAGCACATCGCTCTGCCACCGCCAGAGGTCTCGGATCTTGAGAGCTCGGCTGCTGATGAACGTCGTGTACAGCAATAGCACACTCAACGACGACAGACGAAGCTGGTGCAAGAGCCATCGGTTGATAAAGTCGCCCTTTCCGCCCTCTTCATGTTCCACGATGAGTCGGTCAATCGCAAACTCTTTTGACGCGAGCTGCATACGCTGTCGCTTGGTTGAGTCGCTATCAGGCAACCTGACTGCAGCTCTGAGCGCCTCGCGTGGCGTTTGAGGCCCGCCATCCTTCACGACATGCTCGGGCTGACTGAGAAGCACGCTAAACTTGGGATGCATAAGGCTGGAGTGTTTCTCGAGGATCACAGAGGTATCATCCAAGTCAATGTCCTCGTATCCCTTCTCGGGGTACAATTGATAGGCGACTCTCGATGATAGATGCTTCCTCATTACCCCATTCTCCTCACAAAGTTGACGGAGACGAGCCACTTCCCCCTCCAGCCTCGAGACGCTACCCTTCATATTTTGTTCCTCTATCGGGAACTCAGTGAAGAATTCTGCCTCATGCTCGCTCATCTCCATACCCGCAGCCGTCTTCATCTTGATCTCTCCTTCGTGCTGTTGCTTGAGAAAGATCAGCTCTTCGAGCTCCTCCTTGGCATTCTCGAGGTCACCGACGGTCGACATGAGTTCCAGGTACAACGGATGGAGATCTTCGGGAGGACCGTGAGGAGAGATGCCCTTCAAGTCATCAGGCAGATTCTCCAACCAGGTCTCCTGGTCGTCAACGGACACGGTATCAGAAGATGGCCCCATAGCCTTGCCATGGCCCACAGCTAGTAAGCTGAAAAATCGAGTCTCCAGGCTGTTAAGCTCGTCCTCTTCCTCGTCAAGTGTAGCCTCAAGCTCCTCGTAGTCACCCTCCAATGCTTGATACTCCGTCCTCAAGCGCTGCATGTCTGCCAACCGTGGCTCGAGGCTGCCACTTGATGTCCCCAAAGACATATTCTGAGCGACGAGCATCGGCCGTATAACGGTCATAAAGGCATTGTCAGCTTCATCCCTCATGCGCCGCAGCTCCCTTAACCGTTTTCTCTTTTTTGCCATCCGAATCTTGATGCCATTCAGTTTGGCGCGCTTATCTTTAAGTCTGGTCCACAGTAGTTCCACCGCATCATCCGAGTACTCGGAGTCCCTCGATACATGACTCTTGACAACATCAACCGTTTTCAACAGCGGACCGGGCTTCGAGTCAGTGCCAGACGGCCTGCGTGGGGTTCGACTTCGCTCATAGTGGGAGACCCATGAAGTTATGCGGTTCGTCATCGAGGCCTTACGACTCCTCCCCTGTGACGTAACATTGGGTGCTGTCGGAAGTAGAGGTGGGAATTGTCGCGAGTTTCGAAAAACGACAGAGTCTTCCTCAGTTGTGGAGCCAGAAATCGATGTCAGGTCATCAGTTAATCGAGGGGTAATGTAAGTAGACGAGTCAGATTCCGTATCGGAGTCATGGTGCCTGAAATGTCTTGCCTTTCTAGTGCTCCTGCCTCTCGATAAATGGATGCTGCCAGTCGACTTCTGGGCATCGCGCGGCGGTGTGAGTTCGATGAATCTTTTAGGAGGTGCGCCATCATGGGCTGGCGGTTGACTTGCTGGCTCACTAGTAGTCCGGGATGCTGTATTGGTCGACCGCGGAGGTGGAGGCGGCGGGAAAAGTGCTTGTCTTTGTGCTTGACTAGGCCGCGGCGTGTCATGATCATGTCTGAGTGGCGAAGGCGGCGGCGGCAGAGATGTTGGACGAGGAGGACCAAAGTGCGAGCTTGGAGGTGGAGGTGGAGGTCGGAGAAAGGGAGGCCCGTTCAAAGAGCGTGGAAGTGAATGCGACAAGATGGCCGAAGCTCGTAGATTTGGAGGTGGTGGTGGTGGAGAGATGGTTGGTGGTGGTGGAGGCGGTAGGCGTGACATGGCGACGTCTAATGTTGTGATACTAGACCGAGTAGACTCGACTTCATGGAAGCGCGAGCCATCACTTTCATGCTCGGTATCTTCGGACACGGGCATGCTTCTCGCAGATCGAAACGACGACGACAAAGCATCTTGAACCGAGTCACGGGCTTCGCCCTCAACCCAGCCCCGGATGTGAGGATGGGCATGGGTCCCAGGCACAGGAAGGGGCGATGTTTGAGGGCAACCAAGACGTGGACTTTGCAGTGTTTGCGTGTAGCCTTGGCGGTTGTCGTGCACCACGACTTCCATAGACGCGAGCGACCAGGGATGGATCAAGGTACGAGAGATAACCTCAAAGGAGGCGGCTTGTCCATTACTCGGGATGGCATCGATGACCGACGACAAGGTCAAATGCCGAGATAGCACAAAAGGCTCGGGACAGGAGTCGTGCGATGAGGCTATGGCGGGCTCTGCGTGAAGGACAAGTTGAAGGGAGAAAAGGTAGATGACGAGGATGTGACAACTCTTGGGGTTTGCTTTTGGCTTTTGGCTCCTTTTGGCGCTATCTCCTTGTCGAAACGAGATGATGGGCAACGTAGTACAAACTAGGTTCAGTGTCCTCATGCCCCGAGTCTTGGGGGGGACGGCCACTAAATGTTAGCGAGAGCTAGCAACGGTCCGCCCTGTTTTTGCTCCTGGTGCCTGGGGGCCTCGACACTTGGTCCAGGCCAGGGCAAGGGCAGCCTTGATTAATATTATCGATTGATAACTTATCGTAGAGACCTATCACTGAGGCATGGGTGAGAAGAGGAAACTAGGGCATTGCTGCCACTGGAAGCGCGTCGTTTCAACCAGACTGGAGTAGAGACAGACTGCATGGATAGTGGCTCCTGCAGCATAATGGCTACCTTAGTTTAACGGTCCGCGTTCCGTCTCTCAAAGAGTCCACCTTGACTGGGCAGCTCCACGTCCGTCCTTTGTTTACGGCATCCTCCTTGAGGCCATCTGTGGTGCACTGTGTAGCGCTCTTAGTGGAGGGCATCCGAGACACTGTGGAAATCACCTGGCTTGACTCGCTCTCGCACTGTGGTGTTTCTGACCACTCACCTTTCATGCTGCCAAAGCCTCGTGTCGGATGTCCTTATTGTAACTCTACTTCGACAAACAACTTGATCCTGCAGCCATGTCCGATTCCTCTAAAACTACTCATTCCCCCCACTCGGTCACTCGTCCAATCACTTTCTCGGCCCTTTGAACTTCCTCCATCTCTTCCCGTCCGCTCTTGGGTTTTGGAGGGGCGTGTTCCTCTGGTCGGTGTTGTTCCAAAGAGCTCCCTCATAAAACATGGACACCAGCGCTACCTCGAGAACCCGCGTTCGGCGCCTTGGCTAGGGTTTTATCTTGTCTCCATCTCTCTCGTTTCCTCTCCTGTTCTGCTTGCTGCTCGTACAGAAAACAGCAGAGCAAAGGGTCTCATTATGCGAGCCTGCAGGTCGACTCCTCCAAGGACCCCCTCCTCGAGTCCACCTCCTTGAGTCCACCTCCTCCACTTCCACCATCCCCACCCATCCCTCGTTCTATTACTCGCTCGTTGATGCGCGACATAACAAGAGACGCTGGATGCTGTCGGATTGTAAAAAGCGACTGATAAGCTGCGGCTGCCGCTCTGTTGTTTCTCCTTTCAGCCGTCCGCTTTCACTACGACCTCTTTGTCCTTGTTCGATTCCATCCCCTCGGACTCACGGCCATTGAGCTCACACTACAGAGTACTTCTCTTTTGTTTGAGGTGGTGCTACATACAACTCCTACTGCTGCCTCTGCGAGTTCTCATTGGGTTTCCCGGTTCTTGCTTCGATCATCGAATTGGATGCAAGGCGGATGCCAATGCTCCTGCTGCACCACCACCACTGCACTGCTTGAAACCGTCCACCATCCACAGCCAACCCCAACTATCAGGTCATCTCACGGGGCCACCACTAGAAGGGCACGAGATACGCCTCAAGCATATGCGTATCCGCTCTTCAAGTGAGAGTCCTGGTTCTTGCCGCAGAATCTGACATACTCGCCTCTACTTGCGTGCCACCAGAGACGAGCAAATCCTTAGCTGACGCTGCTTCAACCTCGCATAAGAAGACGAGACAGCGACGCGAGCAAGGCCAATCTAAGCTCTGAAACAATAAGCAGGACAGCTTCCCCTCGGCCTTTTACAAGTGCCATCAAACACATCACGCCCCCATCCGACCCGAATACATCGCCAACACATCCCGCAAGACGGCCAACAGGATTCCCCGTGCAGCAGGACAGCTCCGGTCCCCGGCCTGCAGCTTGACTGACAACCCAACTTAACTGAGCCTCATCTCTTGCTGGGCTTTCGGGCTTCATCCTGTGTCGCTTTACTTCTTGGCGCCTGTCGCTTCTACAAAAGCCCCCGACCCACCATCTCCATGTCGGGTATCTCTACGCTTCGAGCTTCCATCTTAGAGTTCTGAGCTCCGAGTTCCAGAGACTCGAGTCCAGAACGTTTGCGGCCTCAAGACGTTCGATATCTTGAAGCTTGGGATCTGTGACTCGACCCACTCCCTTGGTGCTCAGCACAACTGTGCTCCCTAGCTCAACGCCCATCGTCTGCCTGCCTACCACGTTGTTTTACTGTCAGATTGCCAGAGCATTTCGATAACTACGTTATTTCCTCGATTTCATTATTTCTGCACGCCACGTCTCCTACTTGCTGTCCTGCCCTTGTCTCTTCCGTGCCCTTGAGGACTGTGGTATCTAGATACAAGGGCTCCTGCGCAAAATGCCACCATGTACCAGACCAGCAGTCCACAATGGAGTGATTGGACCCAATGGATCCTTCACCAAGAGTATCAGCAGTATTACCGTCAGCGCCAGGATGAGAATGGTTCGTATTTGCCGGTCATTGCCATCCTCAAGTCGCTAGTCCAAGCAATTAACACTTGACGCTTTAGGCAATATCGACACTCAGTGGCAGTCTGAACTAGAAGCTGCCCCCGACAACCACACACCTCGAGACAGGAGTGTAGACGAAATCACCCAGCACTTATACAATACGGCTCTTCAGGATGAGCCTACGCCAGGTGATGAACCAATTGGTACGGCCCTTTGCTGTGGGATTGCCTAGGCCACCCACGAACCTACTTACTCAGCTTCATCAACGAAAAGGAACTTGCGCTAACATAAAACTGGGAATAGATGAGGAATATCAAGTAACAGGTAGCTCGTCATCCAAGGGCAAATCGAGGTCGTCACACAAGTCGCACAAGTCATCCAAGTCAAAGTCAAAGTCAAAACCGAAGTCGAGTCGCAAGGGCAAGGATCGTGCAGACGAAGACGATGATGGTGACACTGAACGAGAAACCGACGCAGGCAGTGCCCACCACCGTGGATCGAGTGTCACACCGCAAGGATGTGGGTACTGGAAACTCCCAACTCCCTTTGTATATACTCATCAGCCCCAACAGATGTTGATCCAAATACTGGACAATGGTATCCTCAAAGCAGCGGACAAGGTGCGCCTGACTAAAGGCCCAATGGTCATCTGTATACTGACACATATAGATCCCGCAACCGGCCAGTATTCTGTTAATGGTGAGCCTGTGGAAGAAGATGAGGCAGCTTTTCAGACTGCCATAGAACAAAGCAGGGGGTACAATCAGGGCCAATATTATGCCGGCGAATCCTCGCAACCGGCTTACGGTTCGTTCGTCCTATCCGTGCACGAGGCAAATCATTGACATGTCAAATACAGGTACTTTGGAACCGGAGGAAGACGAAGGTCCACCGACACCACGCAATAAAGATCATATCATAGGCACCGGTGGTGACATGGAGCAGCTAGATCCTCGTAGGTTTGCAATCTTTCATCAAGAGGACTGACCTGACTCACGTCGTTATAGGATATCGAATTGCTCACTCTAACATGTTTCAGCCTGGCGAGGTATGTAGAAGTCATAGCTTCATACTTGACAACCGCTAACTGTCCCGTAGGTCTTCAAAGTCCTGTGGCCTGAACCCGCAGGAGGTGGTGGTGGTGCGCCTACCGTTTCAGAGCGCAAAGTCTACCAAGATCAGTACGGCGGAGAGATTTATGTAAACTTCCGCCGCTTTGTTGTTGTTGCAAACGATATGGGACACTGCACTTGCGTGTAAGTTACAGACGCCAGCCCAGGAGTCGTTGAGCTATACTGACCTGCCAGACCCATCTTTACTTACGGCAAGAAAGGCTGCAAGAAGGGCGGCGTCAAAGCCGAGAAACACGGCATTGTCTGCGAAGTGAACCAACGGGCGACTCTCTTGCCCGGAGAACCTGATCTCGGATTTTTGCCAATTCGGGTCCAAATCTACGAACACGGCGAAAGGATCTCCAGGGAATCCCGGGTCAACTACTCCAAGCTGATTACCGTTGAGCACAACGTCAAGGTGCTCTTCATCGGCCGAGTGACGGCCGGCGATTGGGAAACCGTCTGTGATGCTGTCAATGTCTGCTGGCATGACAAGATCCGCCACAGGCGGAAGCATCGCTAGTGAAGAGCCTTTATCTAGCCTCTACATCCACGTTCTACGGTACCTGCACACGCGGGCGCCAATTTTCAGGTGTCTACTACAGCACCAGCACTAAATACGTTTTCAGGGACCCGTGGTCGTCCCATCGGCACCCCTGTGAAACTACTCTCAGCGATACAGCCGGTAGTTGGTCTAGTTATGTGGATAGGTGTCGAGTTGCTGGTCGTTTCTCAAACGACCCTCTGACCTGAAGCTCACCACATCCAATTGAACCAGCGTGTTGGCGATCGCATGCCTTTTACGAAGCAACAATTTCTTTTCCCTTCTACGCCCACTCCTTTTTACGTTTGGTTTGGATTCTTTGGACGAACGAGGGAAGACGCGTTTCTTTATTTCCTCTCAACTATGTCTTGGACGTTTGAAATGAATTGCTGCAGGAAACTTAGGTGGAACAGTACTCACGAAACGGGTACAGCACCTACAGGCGGACCGGGGCCCTTGGACTTTGATGTTTTTGAATCTCTATTTTCCCCTTGTATCTCTTTGGGATATTGTTGGCGAAGTCTTTGACTGAGTGAGGTTGACTTGTACCTGTGGTCAGGTTGCGAATTTGGAGCTGGCAGTCTCGGGTCAGATTGTTTGTTTGAGACGGTTCCATCAAAGATACTTTTTGCAAAATCCAGTTTCCTATGGGCCGATTCGCAATGGCTTGGTCAAGATGAAATCGAACATGTGTTTATTCTCGCCTTTATCAGCATCATCCTCTGCTTGTCTACCGTCGTCAGATGCTCTCCCCTGAACCTGCGATCCTTAGCACGAAACTCGTACTCGATATTAGCGGTCTTACTAACATTACGTGCGTAGTGAAACAACAATGACTTCTCATCCGAAGAAAGTGTTTAGCATGTGCACATTCATCTCGTCTCTCGGCCGAGTCTACTCTCACCATCATAATCCAGAGTTAAGTACGGAGTACGTACTCCGTACTCCGTGACATAAGGGGTTACCGAATCCTAGACCCACTTTATGGGGTCCTGTGCCTCGGCATCTTGTTCCCCGCAACGGCCGAAACGCCCTGATTGACGCGGCGCCCCGGTCATCAAGGCTCCGAGGCAGATCGACGTCGGCTTTGCCGTTGATTCTGATATATAACTTCAGTTCCTACATCTGCGAGCACTTCTCTACTGTTCGTTGTACTCTTAGCATTGCAGCGGCCGACCTCTTATCTCAGAGACCCATTCGCTTTCGTGTCCTGGACATTGCTGTTTACTTGGCGCAAGTTGGGCGACTTGACATCATCATTTCATTCCACCTCATCCATCGTATCGATATTCGTCATGGCTGAAGCTCAGTTGGAAGACTTCCCTTCTCTCTTCTCCCTCAAGGGCAAGATTGCCGTCGTCACCGGAGGATCTCGCGGTCTAGGCCTTCACGCAGCATCCGCGTACGTGACTCCTCTCATCTCACTCACCTAAACATGCTCACACCCGTTCAGATTCCTGCAGTCCGGCGCATCCAAGGTCTTCATATCATCTCGCAAAGCCGCCGCCTGCGAGGAAGCATGCAAGGCCCTCAACGCCCTTCCCAACCGCGCCCCCGGCGCACTCGCCATCTCGGTCCCTGCTGACTCGTCCACGCTCGCTGGCGTCGAGAGCCTCCTCGCGCAGGTGAAGAAGCACACGGACCGTGTTGATATTCTCTTCGCTAACGCGGGCGCCACGTGGGGCGAGAGCTTCGACACGCACCCCGACTCGGCGTTTGCAAAGGTTATGGATCTCAACGTAAAGGCCGTCTTCAACACCATCCGTCTGTTCACGCCGCTGCTCGAGAAGAGCGCCGCTCTCAAGGATCCTAGTCGTGTCATCATCACTTCAAGCGTTGCTGGTCTGGGTGTCGGCACGATTGGCAAGCAGGGCACGTATGGCTACTCGGCTAGCAAGGCGGCCGTGCTGCATCTGGGACGCAATTTGGCCATGGAGCTGGGTCCTAGACACATCACCGTCAACTCAATCTGCCCCGGGTTCTTCCCCAGCAAGATGTCCAACGGGCTGTTGGCCATGGCGGGCGGCGCTGATGAGCTGGGCAGGAGCAATCCCATGGGCAGACTGGGCGTGCCGGAGGATATTGCAGGCGTGGTAGTGTACCTTGCTAGTCGGGCGGGATCACACGTCAATGGCGAGTCGATCGCCATTGATGGCGGTGCGGTGTGGCAAAAGGGTGAGCTTATGGTGGCTCCTCCGTCGAAGCTGTAGGAGGACACAGTTGAGCATTGTATGATACAAGAGAATATAGATCTTGGGATAGATTCCATGCAAATTTTTTGCTACACCATTTCATAATGCATCTAGCTCATCTCATCATTCATGTCATGACCTACCCGCTTCCAAGGGCTTGCGGGCTAACCACGTGCTCACTTTGTAAGTGGTCTGCAGCAAACTCTCGCGGTCCAGGATGTAAGGCGCATCAACGCCCGTCTCGTGCCACTCAACAGTAAACCCCATCTTTTCCAACAAAGCAATAACCTCCTCATCGGCCAGCTCAAAGCTTCCTGGGTCAGCAATACCCGACGAGCTGTTCTGGTCATGGTCGCCGTCGTCGTCATGCCCATGGTTCCCCGGCGCGTTGTTCTCGAAATGCCACAGCAGGGGTCCTACGTTGATGAGCGCGCCTCCAGGCCGGAGACAGTGTCGAATAACTTCGAGGTAGCGGATCAGGTTAGGCGCTGTGTCGAGGAAGAAGACGCTGGCGACAGCATCGTACTGTGCTTCGTGGTCTTCGTCAGAGTAAAGACAGAGGAAATCGGCAGCGCACATGGACATTTGTCCGACATTTGGGGTAGAGGCTAGGACAGACGCTGGGTGAATATCTGGGATGCGATAGCCTCGAAGATGATTTGCTCGGCTGAGGTGATTTGAGAATGAGTGAACCCAGGGGTAGATTGTGTGTTGTTCAGCTGCGGGACAGCAGTTGAGGATGTAAGATGAGGCTAGAAGCTGGTGATAGGATATTTCGTTGCCCTCGGCCGTATACCCGTTAGCACACAGGTCAAACACCAATCGACCGAGGCCAGCACCTGGTACGAGCACATTCAAAGGTGCTCTATCAGGATATCTTCCCTTCTCATCCTCGAGAGCCTTCATGATGGGCCCATAGCTCGCCTCCCGCTCAGCAGCTCCCGCCGCACTCCAATCACGGTAGAACTGCCGAATTGTGCTTCTAGCTTTGTCAACATCAGCATGCTTGGCGACTCCGGCCCACTCTGGGGGCATGGTTATGTCTTTGCCATCAGGATCTGCCGTGATGGAGCGGAAAGACTGGAGACCGTAGCGGGCAATGGTGCGGGCGAGACTAGCGTTCTCGTCTAGAGCGTCGTCGGTCTTCTCTAGAGTGTCAAGAAAGTTGAATGGAGGCCCGGCGAGGAGTTTCCAGTGCTCTTGGGGGAGGGCGTAGAATGATTGACGGCGGAGATGGGTGACGTTGAAGTGGGAGACTTTGGCGTATTGGCTGTGATGTCTCAGTATCAGAGCTTAAGATATGAGAGCATGGTTGCAGTGGCTCAATCAGCTCAAGCAACCACTGGTTTATCTTCTAGTGAAATAATGGAGGACTATACTCAGAAGAGATTGAACTGTCGATTGCCGAAACTTCCACTCACAAGAATGAATCCAAGGCACAAAAGATGACGCGGACTTCTTCCGGATCCTCGATGTTTTCCTCCACGCCGCCCCAGACATCGTCGTCTGGTACTATCTCGATGGAATGGCCATCATCGGATTGAGCCATGGCAGCAGAGGATGTATATGTTCAAAGACTAAGGTAGAGCTCATGAAGTGGTCATGGCGGGGTAGAAATGGTGATGAGATGAGGAAAGGAAGATGCGTGGGGGAGATTATGGAAGGACTAGGAATGATCAGTCTCACTACGACAAGAGGAATTTATATGGTCTTCAGATGAGATATTAACGTCAAAAGTAAACTCCTGCTCCATCTATCTTCTCACTCCACGGTCAATTTTGCGGAGCTAGAAGTGTGCTTTTCGTGGGGCTGATTGACATTAGGGAAATCATGTGATTTCGCAACTCGCTCTCGGATTCAACATCTACGACGGGTCGTTTGAGAGATATACAAAAGAATCATAGCCTGGTCACTCTATTGCATCCGGTCGCAAAAGATATTTAAGCTGGGATTATTTTACTACATTTACCTGGTTTGGTAGATACTTTTACTCAAAAAGCCAGCAGGCCACACAACCCCATTCGAGCTACAGTTGCAAGTCGAACACGGACTCAATCTTACATCGCCCACATCGCTCACAGCAAAATCACCACTATCTCATTAACTCCTTCATCGGCTAAGCTCGCTCAAAATCATGTCTACAGGCGCTATCGAGCTCTCTGTGCCCCTCCCCCGCTCCTTAGACACCCGTATCTACCTACGCCTATCAACAAAAGCCAAGTCAGTTGTGCTCTTCATGACAACAGCATCGCAAGACGACATCGCCACGCCTGTATCTATGGGCTCCTTTGTCTACGCGCTTCCTAATGTAAGCGCACACCCTTCGCCCTACATGGACGGCATTGCTGACCTGAAACTTCCCACAGAGGCTCGACTCTGCGCAGCCTCTGTCCACGACGCTCTACTCATCCGAGTCTTCGATAGAGTTCACGACTCGGTTGGCTAAGCTGCTTGCCCGGAAAACACAGCTTCCGGTGTATGTGACCAACTCGATCAGCTTTGCTAATGCGGGCTTGGGAGGCACGGTGGAAGAGGAGATGGAGGCTTTCAAGACGATTGTGCAGGCTGTGCTGGGGAGGTTGCAGCCATCGGGGGCCAATCCTGTTGCAGCATGAGAGGCAGTCCCAGGACGTTGTTTACAGATTTTGTTTGCCTAGCATGAAAGTCAAGAAACCAACGGATCAGGGCCACATCGACCAGCCAGCAAAGGAATCGTCCTATCTACAGTACTTGCATCTACCGACAACATCCTCTTCGGCAATCCTTGGCTTCGCCCACGGAAAGGTCACTCATGTCACCTAGTGATAGAGCTGTCAAGGCGGCATTGGAATGATTACGACATGGACGACGCATGGCTCCGGACGATCCCGCTGTGATACACGCAGGCGGGTGGCTTTGAGACAATTGTTTGTCATTTCACGGGAAGACGCATGTAGCACGAGACAAGCCTATCGTCTCCCTGTTGACGTAGGCCTTTGAAGCTGGGATCTGACGGTTGAGCATAAGCTTGCGCGGTTTATGAATGGGCTTTCTGAGCTAGAATGCAGAAACCATCCATACCTAGCCCTCAAAACATGGAGAACAAGGTGCTGACCCTCTATTTGTGCATTATGGAAACGTACAGTGCCTTAAAACACATGAAGTCAACACTCTCAATCTTTTAGGTTAGTTTAGAACAACTTCACAAGGAAAAGGCGACTGCCTCATTGCTCAGGTCGCACTCGTGAGACACGCCGGTACGACACTCGGTAAGGGCAGTGAGGTCAGAATCACTCTCTAGTATTAGGATGACGGAAATCGAAGTTGGATGAAAGGAGATTATCCCCAACAGGAAGTCTCCCACCGGTCCACAGCGACGATCAATATCACGTAGTTTTGTAGAACAGAACTTCTCTACGCCTAACGTTATGCGTTCGTTTGTTAGGGCAGTGTGCAGCTTGGAAGCCAATATCAAGCTTCTGAAGCTTCTCCATTATGCTCTGCCCGTGCGGGTTATCGTTATCGCACCCCGCCAACTTGAATTTTTTCTCTCTGGAACCCTGATTTTGACACAGGGCCCACTAGACTCAGATGGTGCGTTTCAGGTTGTGTTTGGCGGTACCTGCACGGTGCGATTTTGACAGCGCCTCGTTCGTCTCGCCACAGTCTAGCTTAAAGTAGCTGCTGCCCTTCTTGAGCCTCTCCGCTCTCCCCTCGTCTATCCTCTACACCAAAACTTCCTTCTGCTGGTGGGCAGTTGTGCTTCTTCAACTCGACGTCCCAAGAAACCACTTCATCGCCAACTGAGGACTATTTATTTCTTGTTCTCCTTGCGCTGGTAAAACTGCCGACACTGTTCGCAGCGGGGACTATTTGCGCCTTTGTGCCTTCGATATCGCAGCCCAGGACACAATCAGCAAAGAAACTGGGTGAGTTCCAAGCGCTTGAGCTCCCATCAAAGTGTGGCCCCACGGTCTTTCACATCCCTGTACCTGAGGGGCACGTTCGCTTCTCGCCCACTACCATACCAGGCATTCCCCATGTCCCACCGCTCGCTTTTCCGACCCTTTGTCCCCCAGTGCCTCTTTGTCCTTTGCTGAGAACATCGCGCATTGCTAACTGTCCGAGTTGTAGAAGCTGCGAGCTCGGCCGATGTGAAAGACAACCCCGGAAACTTCCCCCCCTCCCGCTTCTGCGCGCCTTCAACTCAGTATACACCTACCTTCTGCGACGCTCAAAATACCCTTTCAGACACTCGCTGCAGCCATGTCCTGGCAACCCGCCCCCGAGTCGCTGCAGCAGCTTGCTGCATGCCTCAAGGACTCTCTCAGCGGCTTCGACAAGAATGCCCAGAAGCAGGCAGATATTGTGAGTGCGCCCCTGTCTGTCGCAATGGTCGCACCGACGTTGGGCTGACCATCATCCTATGAAGATGCTTCAGCAGGCCAAGAACTCGCCTGACATCAACAACTACCTCGCCTACCTCTTCTCGAGCTCATCACCTCCCAATGGCCTTCAATTTACCGAGCAAGACTTCCACCTGGTACGGTCCGCCGCCGGTATCATGCTCAAGAACAATGTCAAATCCGAGTGGAAGTCCATTCCTGAATCTGGCATCGAGTTTATCAAGCTCTCTGTCCCCATATGTCTCCAAGACAAGAACTCACAGATCCGCAACTTTGCCGGAAACATCGCGACCGAGGTCATCCGTCGCGGTGGTCTGCTTGGATGGCCCGAGCTGCTACCTCAGCTCCTCGATCTGGTGGGCAACACTTCAAATCAAACCTCCAACGAAGCACAGGAGGGTGCCATGTCGGCACTGGCCAAGATCTGCGAGGATAACTTTCGTATGCTTACCAAGGAGGTCAATGGCCAGCGACCCCTCAATTACGTCCTACCCCATTTCATTGCTGCCACCAAGAGCCCGCTGCCCAAGGTCAGAGCAGGTGCCCTGACAGCCATCAACGTCTTCACCCCCCGAGAATCGCAGGCCATGCTTAACTCTATCGATGATCTCCTTCAGCACCTCTTCATTCTGGCCAGCGATGAGAACACCGACGTCCGACGACAAGTCTGTCGCGCATTTGTTCACCTTGTCGAGACCCGACCAGACAAGCTCCAGCCGCACATTGGCGGCCTCGTTGACTACATCATCACCCAGCAAAAGTGCGACGACGAGGATTTGGCCTGCGAAGCTGCCGAATTCTGGCTGGCCGTGGGTGAACACGACAACCTCTGGAAAGCCCTGGAACCATTTCTCAACAAGATCATTCCTGTCCTGCTTGAGTGCATGGTGTACAGCGGCGAGGATATTGCGCTCCTGGGAGGCCAGTCAGATGATGAGGAAGAGGAGGATCGCGAGGAAGATATCCGACCTGCTTTTGCCAAGAAAGCGCTGGCAAGGAAAGCAAACGGCGAGGTCTCCGAGTCCGCCGATCAAGGTCAGAATGGCGACGCTTACGAGAAATTGGCGGGAATGGATGAGGATGTCGAGGAGGGGGAAATTGACGACTTTGACGATGGTGACGATGCTAACCCGGACGAGAAGTGGACAATCCGCAAGTGCTCTGCTGCCGCTCTCGATGTCTTTGCCCGCGATTTCCGGAACCCCGTTTTTGAGGCCATCTTCCCCTACTTGTCACAGCATCTCAAGCACGATGAGTGGCCTCATCGGGAGGCTGCTGTCTTGGCCCTTGGTGCCGTCGCGGAGGGATGCATGGACGTGGTTGTTCCTCATCTTCCAGAACTAATCCCGTATCTCATCTCCCTGCTTGAGGACTCTGAGCCTGTTGTGAGGCAGATCACCTGCTGGACCCTTGGTCGGTACTCATCATGGGCCGCCAGCCTTGAGGATCAGGAGAGGGACCAATACTTTGTTCCCCTGATGGATGGTATTCTCCGCAAGATGCTGGACAAGAACAAGAAGGTTCAAGAGGCAGCCGCTTCGGCGTTTGCCAACCTGGAAGACAAGTCCGGAAAGGTTCTTGAGCCTTACTGTGGCCCCATCATTCAACAATACGTCCGCTGTTTCGCCAAGTACAAGGACCGCAACATGTACATCCTGTATGACTGCATACAGACGCTGGCGGAGCATATCGGACCCGTTCTGGCCACTCCGGAGCTGTCGGGCCAGCTGATGCCTGCTCTGATTGACCGATACAACCGTGTGTCGGACCAGTCTCGGGAGCTGTTCCCTCTACTGGAATGTCTTTCTTACGTGGCAATGGCACTGGGTGATGCTTTTGCTCCCTACGCCGAGGCAATCTTCCTGCGATGCGTCAACATCATCCACGTTAATCTAGAGCAGACTCTAGCCTCTGCAAGCAACCCTGCGCTTGATCAGCCGGACAAGGATTTCCTTGTGACGAGCCTGGATCTTCTAAGTGCGATCGTTCAAGCCCTTGATGACGACAAGTCAGCCGCGTTGGTCAAAAACTCGGAGCAGTCTTTCTTCGAACTGCTCAGCTTCTGTATGGAGGATCCTGCCGATGAGGTTCGCCAGTCAGGATATGCCCTTCTGGGCGACTGCGCCAGATACGTTTACCCGCTGCTGCAGAAATACCTCCCTACCATCTTCCCCATCCTGCTTAAGCAGCTGGATATGGACAGTGTTCTGGATGAGGATATGGACAGTGGCTTCGGCGTTGTTAACAACGCGTGCTGGTCGGTCGGCGAGATCTCAATGCAGCACAAGTCAAACATGGGTCCCTGGGTGCAGGAGCTCCTCCAGAGGTTCGTTGAGATCATCACCAATCCTCGCGTTCCCAAGGCATTGAACGAGAATGCTGCCATGGCTTTGGGACGGCTTGGGCTGGACAACTCGGAACAGCTGGCGCCCGCGCTGGGAACCTTTGCCGAAGAATGGATCAGCACCATGAACGAGGTTGAGGCAACCGAGGAGAAGGCAACAGCTTTCAAGGGATTCTCAATGATTGTGGGACGCAACCCACAGGCTATGGAGAACGTGTTGGTCGACTACTTTACCGCTATCTCCCGATATCGCGATATGAGCCTGAAGAGCCCTATCAGGCAAGAGTTGCAAGACGTCTTCCAGAACGTAAGTTTTACTCGTCCTGCTATTTGACTACACCCTCTGACATCTTCCAGGTCATCAACGTTTATAAGCAAATCATTCCAGGGTTCGGCGATTTCCTCAACCAAATGCAGCCGCGCGATCGACAAGCCCTGGAGACCCACTACTCTCTATAGCACAGACAAGTTGGGCCAAGTTGTTTGGATGAATGCCTTGGGGGTGGGGAGCAGAGAGGAGCGACACTTACTACGTAGTTATAGATAGCACTGATTTTCTTATTGCAGTAGATAGCATGAAGCGGGTTTTGCATGGCGATAGTACGACGAAAAATAACCGGGACTGTTCTTCGATGTTGATACGACGGAACGAATTGACGAAGAGGCAGTCAAAAGCTTGAAGGGGAGGAAAATATACCTGGGACTTTGGGAGGATACGCCGTTTGTTTGCCATGGGTAAGGGTGGCTAGTTAGAAGAAAACTGGGAGGTCATGGGAGGAGTCGATGGGCATTCATTGGGATTGAGTTAGTTAGATAGGTCCGTTGCGACGAGTTGAGCCTTTCATGTCGTGCTGTCGCTGAGACTATCGATAGTGTTGAACATGTCAATTCCAGAGCATAATGCATTGCGTTTAGACTTGGTGGTTCAGGGTTCCTGTCATAGTTATATTTATGTTTTGGTCTGGCGTTGGCGATAGTCAACGACGATAGTACAGGGTAGGTCCATCTTCAAGCAGTGAAAGCCCATCACACAAAGCTGGGACTTCCTTGATGTGTTATTATACCTTGAGAGCTAAGGAGATAGGGATTTTAAATGCTATATAAAGGTGCAAAAGCATACAATAGTGCTACTGGGAACTGCACAGTAAAGCTTCCACCTCGAAAGTAGCAGCGCAGTCACAGAGTATTGCATCCTAGTGAAGTCGGTATCTTCCACAAAAGACTTGACATAGTAAAAGATGATGAATCGATAACAAAGCAAATGTAGTTGTTTAGGTAGCCCCTAGATATATAGCAATATCTAGTCCGAATGAACTCTTACTTAGCTCTGCCTCGGCTCTGCACTCGACTATCACCATCGAAAAACAACTATTCTCTTTACATGCCCAAGACCTGGTCCAATGCCCAAGACTTGGTCCAGATTCAGCCCCCAGGCATAGTCTAGAGATAGAACACAGCTATGCGGCCAGAGATATATATCAGGCCGTTAAGGGCGTGAGCTGAACCCGGACAATTCTGTCAAGTCCTAGTGACGAGGACTTGGTAGAGTGAGGGTTATCAAATCAAACAATTCATCAAGAGAATACGAATGTCACAAGCCTAAAGACTCATTTAATCGACCATTCATGCTGGTTACAACCAGTGGCTTCACTGATCAGGTGCGTGCAGTAACGCCAAAAGCCGTGTCTCCCACCATCACCAAGCGCCAAGCTTGAATACGAGGTTCGAACAACAACCCTAAAAGATGCAGCTATTGACAGTGGCGAGCCTAAAAGAGCATGCAAAGACACCCACTAGATGTTTGAGGCCGGGGAGATGGCCAAGGGCGAGCACATATTGATGTAGGAGTATATCACCCCATACATACAATACTCTACATCTCACGCCTTGCCGCGAGTTGCAGCTCCTGTTGGTCCTCCTACAGCCAAAACCTCCAAAAGATCACGTTTAAACCGCCATTTGGAAGAGGAAAACTGCTTCACAGGGCGTGATACGCACTAATGTTGATAGAGATATCAAACATGTGCTGTAGTAACACCCTCGGCTCTCCAGCGCTTGCGAGCACAACGTCTACCAAGACAAGCAGCACCGCTATACTGAACATGCAAGGAAACAATTCACTTAATGCATGTACTGTCAACAATAGATCCCGACCCTTCTCTTCTCGACAATGAGATGGATTTCTCGTACACAACCTCGTAGCCACTAGTCATAACATATAACCGACTCAGGACTCGACATCAGCAAAGTAGTCGAAAATGCAAAAGGATCTCACTTACCTCCCTAGCTAAGGCCATCATCCTAATCCATAAAGGGAATGGTACTTAGTAGGCCGTGGTGAGAGGTTTGCAAATGATTGACAACCTCCTAGTATCTCGATGACATGCCAGTCAGAGAATGCAATTTCGCATCGTGTGCGAACACACGAAAGCCCAGACGAAACTCTGCAATACATAGACGAGACCAGACGAGAGAAAGTCAGGGTCGTCTGCCCCATTGGCTCCTCTTCGTCCAGTCTTGATCCCCAGACCAACTACTTGAGCCGGTGCGCTGAGGCTAGCATGTAGCTTGTGGCTGTAGTATGTACTGTATGTTCGCAACAAAACCCTATGTAAAGAGTGGATGACAGCCTCCTGGTCCATCTAAATGACATACCGAGTCCAAGATGAACCACAAAAAGGCGTGCGTGGTAGGTTCTCTTGGGGATGTGTCAGGACGGAGTCCCCGAAGAACTTTTGTCGCGAAACGAACCGCCGGGACGGATGGATACCATGATGCCAACAAATACCATGATATGACATGCCTCATGAAACCTGTCAGGGAGATTTAGTCGGGCTTCGCACCCCCTTCAGCAACTGAATAGGCGCCGCTAAACGTAAACCTGTCGCCTCGTCCCATGGACCCCCAAGCCCCCCTGAATATCACCACCACGGGGTTATGCCCATCTGGGACAGAACACATCAAGAACCCCGGGATGCTAGATCTTTTGGTTCCTCAGGGTGGGAACGTGCAGAAATAGGGGTCCTGGAGAGCCAGGGGTGGTTCATTCGAGGGTTATAATTACATATCGTGCAGACTTCTGCCACGGACAGAGGCCACACCGCTCTCAACTAACTGTCTGCAGTGCATCAGCCCGTTCGTTGGCTGCCGGATCCTGCCGTCATCAGCCCGGCTGGTATGTGCGAGGCCGTCCAGTCCGCTGGATCGGAGAACGGAGATGGATACAACGTGGTAAAAAAACGGGCTCGCCGGCCCTACAAGCGGTCCACATGAGGCTCACAATATCCGACCAGTATGGACTGAGCAAACGACGTCATGACAAGTCTGTACCCTAGTAGCCCTCGGTCCGACGTGCTTAAGGCCATCCATCGACTCAGGATAAAGAGCACCTCAGCAGAAAGGAAAGTCTCCAAACTCCATGAGTCGTTTAAGCTTTGGCACTAGGCAGGTCGGCCTAGCGATGCATGACCCCTGTTGGAGACGCCATTAATAGCACCAGCCTCCCTGTACTGTCGGATCCTTGCCTTGCCCAGTCGGTACGGCGCCGACGCCCTGCGAACATTCGGCCGGTCCAGAACCACTCAGTGGCTGGAGTCTCGGGGCTGGTCTCCGGAACCCTACGGGGCTGGCGAGCCTGGGAGAGAAGAAAATGGTCGGTCCTTTGCCTCGGCCTTCTGTCATAGCTACCGCTATTGCAGTGGGCCAGTTTCAGAACATCAGCTGGCCATTTGTCGATCTGACCTGACCCGCAGCCTTGCGATCCTTAAGCATCCGAGTCTGCTAACTAACGTTAGTACATACAAACGAGCCAGCACTCAGATCTGGAAATGATACGTTACGTGCCGCCAACTCTTGAGGCCCAAAATAGAGCAGATGCGAGGCCTCTTGCGTGTGTGTAGTCGAAAACATGTCGTCAAGCACTATCCATATGCCAGAACACCTTGTCTTGAGTCAATCTCCATGTCAATTGGTGCGCAAGTTGCGTCTTCGCATAAACGGCTATCGCACCCGGGGCCTTCGCATCATCGACAAATCTGACACAAGCCGTCCCATCTTGATGCCCAAGTTAATTTCTCAAGGCTCTGCAAGACTTGTGATTCGCTACTCAATGCCATGATCGGCGACCGTGCGTGAACCTCGAGTCTGTCACGGTATCAGATCAGCGACCAAATAAGTTAAATACTCAAGGCCTCCCAGCTAGCGCCCGCTCATAGCTTAGGAACGGAGCCTTTTCCGCTCTTCAGAGCGATTTGGTAGTCCAGTCCTGTATGTACGGAGTAGTGAACATAGTACCTAATATCATGTAGTCTACTCCGTAGACAACAAGCCATGATGCGCGACAGAGCCAGCAACCCGACAAGTCATGTCGATCAACATGGGCTAATGACAATCTCCATGACTGCCAAATCTGCGCTTGCTGCCCAGATCGGACGCACTCTCGAAGCACTGGGTGTGCCCATGTCACCCGGAAATTTCTTTTTTCGCCGCGACAGTGACAGTGACAGTGTAGCATGTAACACAAGGAGCACTGCATCGGCCACTGTCTAACCGGAATAAGCGTGGAAAAGGCTTGTGGGAAAGCAAGCTCTTTGGCTGACGTTGAATGCCTTTGTATGCCATCGCCCGTGTCTTGACGTCTCGGGTTTCACTGATGAGTTGGTCGAAGCTGTGTGCGTTGCAAATGTTTTCCAGCTAGATTCCCAGGTGCGATGAACGGTGAAACCAAGGGTGTAGATTTACCCTGGACTATGCATCACGGGTAACTCTGAGCTTGTTACTGCAAGCTCTTGTCATTCGGCTCCGAATGCCCAACGGCGGGTGTCCTTGACTGTAACCAAGAGCGGTAATTCTATAAATATCTTGCCGGAATCTCGTGGCTACACCCAAGCGAATCAGGGAGGTCTCGCCAAGACTTTTCGTCATGGCGGATTTATGCGCTGAGCTGCAGAAACCTCTGTCCACAACTGTTGATTCATTTTCGCCCTCCGCCAAGGGCGACGTCTGATCAACTTTCCTTCACTTTCAAGTCCAAGGAGAGACAAGGCGGGGAGGGACGAAGGGACTTTTTGTCGTGCGCAATTTTGGAAACGCTGATCATGGTTGGAAATCCTCACTCCTTCGGCAGACCTGCGGATCCTTGCGGGGAACTTTCGCCGCATCCTGACTGACATCCCCGTCCACTTTGGACGAATTGCAAAAGCAGCTGGGTCTAACGACGTGGTAGTGAACCAGTGTGAAATCGAGTCGATGGTTCCCCGCAGAACAACCTTGTCATGAGCTGAGATGGTGCTTGTCGTTAAGCGTAGTGGAAGGCCCAAGTTTTGGCTAACGTCTAGTTATGATCCGTGACTGTAATAGTATTGGGCCGGTGCAGTCTAGTTACTCGACAGCTCGCTTTAGGTAGCGCGATGTGGTGTGTCTGGGAACCATTTACGGCCCTTCAAGCCCATCTGTATTATGTTGAAGTGTGAGGAACTGGCATGGATCCCCAAAGCGATCGTCGGTTTGCTTGTATCTCGATCTCCTATCCCTCCCAGTTACACGGGACATGCGCCATTAGCGTTGTTTGAGACAGGTGGTGCCATGCACAAGCTAGACAAGTTCAGCTTTTCAGACACACCAGAGCCCTTTAGCCGAACCAACCTCACCGCTTCTGCTGTCTGTTTCCGCGGAAGAGATGTCCAAGGTCCATGAACAAATACGATTGGAACAATTCGCATACAGTCCATGCCGTCTGTACAGTAGCAGCTTCTGACCGAACGCCTAGAAAGAGCTCAGCAAACTATTAAGAATAGTATGCGCTAGTGCTGGTTGCGTTAAAAGGGGGCAATCCAGTCAACCACCTCAGAGTTTCAGCATGGCAAACAGTGTCGGCTTTCGTGGTAGACTCCGTATATGTCATATCAAGACCACAATGTTGATGACACTGCGAAGGGCGCAGAGTTCGGCGGGTCTAATTTGAGATACTGTTGCTCGAGTCAGTCCTGGATAGCCCAAGTCTCTCCACTCCGACCAGTGTCCAGCCTCTCCCCAGGTTGTGTGGCTAACCGTCTGAGAGCATCGTGACCACCTGGCCGCTGGACTACATTGCGACTTGACTGATTTCCTACAAATATTATTCCGAGTGCTTGAATAAACGAATTTAGGGGAGGGGGAGGCTATAAGGGATAGCCCGTATGTCAATGCCACACATGGTAAGTAAGTACCGTGAATGAGAGTGTTCCTTCCAAAGAGTAGTGGTAAGGTCCAGCCGCTGTTGATGCAACAGGGAGATGGGACCCCTGCTTCATGGTCATGGCACAAACGGGTATGACCGAGGTCGTCATGGGCATTTGGTGAAATTCCTATTATCTCTAGTTCAGCATGGACCGGGGTTGGTAAGGAGAACCCCATTTCGGGACACGAGGTTGGCAGATTCGACCAAACAGAAGCGGCAAAGGCTTGTAAACCAGATCTGAGCCAAGAGCAGGGGTCCTTGTCACGTCCCTGTCATGTCCCTGTCACATTCGGTCAACCGCGCCAAGGCGACGTCAATGTCTTCGATGTCAAGCGTAAAGAGACGAGAGGAAATTCGACCGCTGTTCTGAGACGATAGTAGTGAATCTATCCGTCTCGTAGATTCATACGTAACCTTAGCTCTTTCTTGTCTTGGATGGCCCCTGAACATAACCCACCCAAAGCAAAAAGAAGCCGACAGACCCAATCGGCATGGCCGGGTCACGTTAAAAGGGCGAGTGTGAATAGAATCTTGGCATGTGACCTCATGGCGGCACGACTAGCCCTAAAACCTGGGGCGATCGCAGAAAACGGTCAAACGTATGTTTCCAACGAAGTCTTTGACATTGTTAGCCCCTGGACTTTCGCAGCCAATGACATGGGACGCTATAGAAAGTGTCGGCCGAGAGGGACAGTAGGAGCGGCGGAGTTGTTTGATGAGCAGTCATTAGTCATCGGACGAAGGAAGGTGATGGTTTCAGCTGTGGAACCCTTGGCGGGCGACCAGGACCAGAAGAAGAAAGGAGTCGTCCTAAGATGGAACCATCTCTTCCAGAGAAGGCTGCTGGCTGATGAGGTCACGTCCTGATCATGGTCTGTGAGAAGAGTGAAGCTGGCCTCAGGTTTTCGTCTGGGTCTTGCAGCCGCAGCTCAAGGTCGGCATCTGAAGCCGTTGCCCCACCTCCGGGCCGGAGGGCTGGCTCGGGAGGGCTAGCAAAAGGCATGGGTCTTGAGGGCATCTAGACCTTGATTTGAATCAGCCAGAGGTTTGCAAATAGGGTCGGAGAACAACACCTCGGCGCCGACTAGGGTGAAGGACGGCGGCATCGATAGCTTGGTTAAGCTGAGCTTAGCGGTGCCGGTTGAGATTCGCTGGGGAATGACTAGCCGACGAAGGGTGATTTCATGCCAGTCAAGAGAAACGAGCAGAACAGGGGTCGCTAGCCATTGGTGTGTTTGTGTACTCCATACGTAAAATGAATCAAGAGTTGGGATCCTTCGCGATAGGTCTACCGCCAAGCTTGTGGTGGTGCAAAGAAGCTACCTAGGTCAAACGGAGGCTAGCCGCGGTAAGGGCAGAATGACGATGGCCACAGACGGAGTAGAAGTTTGCTGATGATTGGGTTTAATGGCGAGGCTCACTCCTTACCTTTCAGCTCGTCTGCTTGGAGCGCGGTGCATTGATGTTGAGAAGTCAGATATGCTTGCTTTTTGGCTGTAAGAGGGGAAATCAGGGAGGCCAGTATTGGTGGCGGTATTGGGCGATAGATGTAGGGTTAGTAGATTTGGCGATGTTGATGATGTGATGATGTCGCTGTTGTTCAAGGGAAACAGAACCTTGAAATTGGGGTTTCATGAGGGGTGACCCCGTTACGGGGTCCCCGTACGGCAGGAACTGATGGGATGTGGAAAGAACTTTGTGGCGCACCTGCTTTCACATGTAGCAGCAGTGGTGTGTCAACAGGCAACTGCATGTAAATAATATATTTCTCATTAAATAAGCAATTAAGCATCAGTACAGATACTACCAACAAAGACCAAACCTATTATTCTTAACGATCAGGAAAGAAGAACGAATTGACCATTCACAGACAAGGCATATCGCACGGTATAAACACCCATTAATCATGAAATGGTGAGGGTATAATCTAATACCACGGGCGAGAGATAAAATTCAAGTGGTGACGCAGCTATACCTGGTGAGATCAATTGGTTATACCCGTCTTGCAATTTCTTTCAGTATCAAGACAACGTTTATTATTGCAAGTTGAGGCGTTGTCGTTGACAAATTCTGTAAGTTATCGCCTCCACGTTTCTTTGCCTTATTGGGCAATTGGATTTATCGCGTACCTGAGCCACTGCTGTCGGTGAGGCGCCCACATTCGGTCTCGGTCTCGATAGATCATTAGCCTCGGCCAATGGGGAATAGGACCCAAGAAATCCCGTCGCAACCGGCTCCCCACCGGGAGCTTGCAGGGCATGCATTTCCATGATGTCGAGGGACACAGATGGAACCAACAGGTATGTTATGTAGCCGGAGTACACGGCGGTCTGTGTACTGAGATCGGCTATCAGCCATAATCAGCTGGTGGAAAGTATGTATACTGAATAGTGGGTGTCAGTGCATTGGCATTGTACCGTATACAGGGAAGGAGGGCACAGGACTTTTTAGAACATTTGTAGCCTACTCGAAGGGAATGACGTATCGAAAAGAAGAATGCAAATCATTCTGAGCACTTCCGTTTTTGCCTGTGGTATATTTTCTGGCTTGAGTGGCTGTAGCAATACCTACGGGCATGTTCGATATGAATCATCATGGATATCATTGTGAAGGAGCAACACTATTTTCCAGCGCCAAGCACTCTATTCCTCCAAACTTCTTACCAACATGGCTGTTCCGTCTCTCAACCTACATCCCCTTCCGCTTCTCCCCGGTCCCTATTCTCTTCCAAATATGAAAACGACCTCGATCTTCCTCCACTTCCTGCTCCACGCTGGCCTCAAATTTCCCACCAGCTTTACGTACTAAGTACAACGTCCAGGACTATGCGGAGCTAGTGAGACGGACGGATGCTGCTTGGCGCTTGTCTCTCATCCCAAGAGAGCTCGATTGATTGGATTACCAGGGTGCAAGTTCAGCTATTTTTGTGTGCAGATTGCAGATCAGTGTCTGTAAGAGATGCAACGGCGCGCGCCGACCATGATTCGTACGGAACAATGGACTTACACATTATCGCTGCACTATTCGACTTTGCGACGTATCGACATCATGTGACAGCTTATTACCTCTGGCCCTACGGTCGGCTTGTCCTTGTCCGTGTTGAGAGCAAGGGTGTTGAGAAGGCGGCGAGCAAAAGGAGACCAGGCCGAGGCAAGACAGATATGATCTTTCACCCCAAGCCGAACCCATCTAGGACCCTCAAGGTGATTTGCACCACCTGGCTGTCAGCACGGACACCACTGTAGCATCAATTCTCGGCCGGGATTGTGAGTCCGAAGCGGACGCGGGAGACAAGGGGAGAGAGGAGCCCGAAGCGAGAGAATAGGCCCGCCGAGGCCGGGGCGTCATGATCACTTCAAGCAAAGCCGTCCTAGACATCAGATGATTCGCAGCAGCCTCCGATCACCCGTGCTGAAGGCTGTTGACCAGCCTCGCCGCCCAGTCAAGACGCTTGCAGGACGATACTACGGTACAGTAGGGAGTACATGCATGGCACCCACCAACAAGGGTAGCATGCATTGCGAGAGCGTTGCAAGCCATCGCCGGTATCGCGGTTGGAAATAGCTTCCCGCTGACTGAGCATTTCACTTGCCGAGCCTCCCTAAACACGACCGACGGTTCACACCAGCTTTTGGTTTCGTGCTCTTTCTTTTCTTTGGCTTACAGGGCCGTCTTACCATGCGGATTTGCGGCAGATGCCGTCTACCTTAACGGCTCCAGCCAAATCTCGAGGCCCGGGGGTCCGGTTGGCTGGAAAGGGTGTATCCATGATCCCATGATCCCTCCCTCAACGAACATTCAGCGTTGCCAAGGACCGGCTGAAGCGGGCTCACGCAGACAAATGATCTACGACGTTGGCGTACCCGGGGTTATCCCGTCCAGGATAGCCCAGCCATACGGAGTATGCTCGATAACTACCTCTTTTGCCAGCCTTATTGGTAGTGCTGTACAACAGAGAGAGGGATGACGAAGAATGATGACGCCCGAAAGGGAATGGTGAGTTGAGTCAGACGAAAAGGGAAGGGCGTAGTGTTCCTTGGTGCTGGTACTTGACTACAGTAAGGAGTACTACCTTGAAGCTGGGAAGCTAATCAGTTTGCGACTCATCAACACCATGATGCTAATGTTCGACGCATAATGGAGCAGACAGCCAGCCGCTGAGGGCATTTGGGAATGCCTCCGTCTGAGTGGCTCCGTCTCAGCTGCGAGGTAAGGCAAGGCGACGCAAAGCAAAGCAACGTGGACCACAGCATCGGGAAGAGCGAACCAGAACAGCAGAACATATCAAAGCTAGAAGCATTCGAGCGGCGATGACAGTGGGTCGTGAGTAACGTTCCAGTGCCTCTCCAAGGGCTTACCTGGTGCAGTTAGGGCTGTGCCTTTTTTAGATCTTCCCCATGCGGCTATCTCCATCTCAAGCCTCATGTTTTCTCTCCCGCTTCTGGAGCGATTCCTCCACTGAGGATGGCGCCGTCGATGTAGCCGAGTGTTGAATGTTTTTCTACCGTCTGGGTTGGGCGGTTGAGGATTGGATCCTAGGGTTAGGCCTGGCCTCAAGCTCAACTAACGGCCCCGGTTTGTGCCGCCCGAGACGCATCTCCACCGCCTGCCCACCGTCCACCGCCGGCAAGCTCGAGCCCGCCAACAACGCGGGCCCTCTAACAAGGCCCTTTTCGCCCTGTCACCGGCGAACTTTGACCAGTCACGAAACCAAATCAAGCAACAGAGACGAGCGAATAGAAGCAAAGACCGCCAAACGACAACCACATTGAGCCACGAACCCGGCCCCAAGCCAGCCCAGCCCAGCCTCAGGTCTTGCCTTACTAATGTTACCTTACTCAACGACCGACACTCGAGAGCAGCACAAAGAAGCACGGACGTCAAAAGTTATTTTTACTCCGTTACGTCGGGTTTTTGTCACCCAAAGGCTCTTTTGGGAATCCTGCCGACGGGTCAGCCACTCACTCACCCATCATCAGTACCCAGACAGCAACCGAACGGGATTGAGCTGGCTTCACTATTCGGCCAGTGCTTCTGCTTGGTTTCTCTCTCTTTTGCTGGCTGTTCTCGAGCTCTAGACCCTGCGACGTTGCCGGCCGGGGCAGACGGAGCACTAGCCTCTCCAGTTCCAGTTATCAATCATTCTAAGCTAGGTCCTGTATGACAGTGTCCTAGAGCCATGTGCGTCATGCCCTCCACTCCAGGGTTGCCTCGGCCGCCGCGTTTTTTGCTTCTGCTACCACGTCTCATGCCCACTGTTGACTTGTCGCGCGAGCTCCCGTCTCCTCACTGTCTGCTGTTTACTGCATATGCCGGTCTGTCCGCTGACCGTCAACCCACTGGAAGTGTGCTGTACACCCTTCTGGACGAGTGCGCTGTCCGCCACTGTTGTCCACTGTAACTACCTCTCCTGTATCTGGGTTTTCACTCATTCTGCCCCCCCTCCCCCCTCTGAGCAAGGGCTGGCTGGGCTGGGCTGGGCTTCTTTTCTTCCCGCCACCACCGGCTGAAGCTGAAGCGGTGGACAAAAGAGTGCACACCCGGTAATCATGCCGTTCCGTCCAGCATTCTCCGTACCATATCGGTGGTCCTGTAGAACCAAGAACGACCAGCCCGTTCGCCCAATGGCCCGTCACAGAACCTCTGTTCCCGTCCCCCCCCAAAAATAGCACATCAAAAGCACCTGGTATGGATCGATGTTATCCTCAGGTAAGGATCCGTCCTACCTTTTCGGAAGCCCAGCTTTCTCTTACTGCCCCGTTCCCGTACCCCTACGTAGTAGATATTGAGGTTGGCATGGATGCCCGCTTAGCTTAGCTGCCCATCCTTACGCCCCCCCATCTTGCTCGGCCTGGTCTGTTACTAAGGTTATGGTCTGTGACCGATACCCACTGGTCTCCCTTCCAGAGAACCCGCGCACATGGATGCGTGGAGAATGGAGATGGACGACTATGACAGATGCCCAGCCGGGGGACCTTTGGGAGTGGGAAACGGCCCTTTCTGACGAGCGCCCCCTTGCTGCACTTCTCGTGGCACCCGGGCACACCCCCATCCTAGCGTCTTCTTGTTGTGCCCCAGCGGCGGAATCATCATGATGATACAGAGTACTCCGTACGGAGTACAGGATGAGCAAAGGGACGTTCCTCGGGGTTCACGGCCAAGGGCATGGCACCGATTCATGGGGGTCCCATCCGTTGATGCCCGCTGCCGTAGTGCCGGAGCCCGCACTCCACAGTCCACAGTCGAAGCCCACAGTGACCTTGACCCGCGGGCTCGAGCTTGCCTTTGGCCTTGACGCGCCCTCGGCTCATTCTCACGCTCTGTTTGGAGTGATTGACGCTGTTGGGCTGGGTGTCTCTCTTTGGTAGGCAAACTTGTAACTAACTATTTGGGCTGCCACTCCAACTAAGCTGCACAGGCACATGGCACGCCCTTACCTTTCTCTCACACACAGAAAGGTACCTGCCTGACCTTACACAGCCTTCCTCTTAAGGTTCCTTCCACTCCCCGGCACACATCCTCACTCTCACACTCCCACTCTTACCCCCCCACTTGCCCCCCCCCCAACCGCCCACCCCCTGGCCCTGCCTGCATTTCACAAAGCCGCCCTCCCCCCCTCCTTCCCCAAGTCCCCTCCCCGATCCCCCTTTG
>JADDON010000148.1:0-46233 GCA_017140175.1 Fusarium staphyleae
GTGGTGAGGGCGCACGCCGGAGAGTGGAAGGGGCGGAGGGGAATGGGCAGCGCCTTCAGTGGATGGCTGTGCCACCTAGGGGGCCCACGGGTAGAGTTCAGTGGGCTCAGAGGACGGCTCCAGTGGAAGAGGTCGCTGCATGCAAAGGCACCTGGACTGCAAGGAAGGTGGGACTTGAGAGGGGAGCTGGAAAAGAAAGCGAGTTGGGTGATTTCACAAAACCTAACAGCTCGTGGTGAGGGCGTCACGAGCTTTGTGCGCAGTTTGTCTAAGAAAAAGCGCAGGCCGAAGTTACTGGGTGGTCGGGGAGGTGACGAAGGGATCCATCGTGAGTGACGATGGCGAAGATAAAGGGCCGCTCGTTGGTACATGAGCCAAGGCAGTGATTCTAGAGGTAACAAGGTATCTTTCCGTCGTCTTCAACAGGCCCCATTGACAAGTGGATTTATAACTAGTTGTGTTTTTATTCCCAAAAGCACTGGGTCCATTCTATCTCGGGTTACGGCTTTGGGTTCGACAAGAGGCAGAATTCCAATTGACAGAGGTACCTGGGTGTGGCGCCGTAGCCCGGATGGGAGTCGGGCGCTGCAGGGCATGGAAACAGGGCTTCCCAGCCCGTTGTCCCCATCGAAACACATCACGGTAAAGAGACTTACTAATAAGGCAGTGGGAGGGTGCCTGAGTGAGGCAACTGGCGGGTTTCTTGGTCTAGAGTCTGTGGAGTAACAGTACGGAGTAACGCCTGGTAGTGAGGCCCCAGTGCGTGCTGTGCTGTGCACTGATGTGTGACGTGTTGGCAGGATCCTGTGGAGAGAACCTCGCTGATTCACATCAAAGGATAATTCAGTAGAAGGACTCTTGAGCTAAAGTAAATACTCATAATAATAATGGAAGCCGTAAATTGTTCCTTTATGAAGCGACCAAGGTAGTATGTTAGGTCACAAAAAGCGAGGAGTACGTAGCTCGTTACCCTAATGAAAGACTCAACAGAACGGGAGTGGAAGGAGAGAGAGTCTTGGGTAGGTAGGTACAAGAAGAATATTAATCACAAGTATATTTGTGCCGAAAGCTCGCCCCCGAATACCTCACCTTGAATACAATCCATGTAACCAGTGGTCGCTGTGCCAGGCACGACATTGCCTGCCCCCCAAAAACGACGATTCATACCTTTAAACTTCACCCTGTCCATCCGGCATCGCTTAAGCTCTTGCGGTTTGAGGGACACTTTTTCCCTCGCCATCCTTCATCTCCTCTCTGACTAGGTAACTAGATCTGAGGCTAGCAGTGGTATTTCAAAAGATTAATAGGATTTCTCAGCTTCCAGAACCACTTTGCTACACGTGGAGAGACAACCAAAACCGAAGCTTCGAAACGTGTCGGAAAGATAAGACGTTGATTTTCGAGTCGCAACACGAAAGCAGCGCCGCTCAAAGTTAGCCCAAGGTGGAGTGATCAAGGGCAATCCCATCAAAGCCCTCAGGGACACTTGTTGTTATTCCATCACCGTCCTAGTCGGCATCAACAGGACGTTGTAAACGTAGGTCACTACCTATCGAGACGGACATGTCACCACATTTACAGCCCGAAACAGAGTTCGACCTGGATCGCCTGGACAAGTCTAGCCATACAGCGCCAGATCTGGCACGCTGTTCGCGCAGAGTGACGCTGATGGTGGGCCTCGTAGCCAACCCTTGACCCTCGCTCAACCCCGTGCCTTACGCCGAGAGTTGATTCTCTAGGTATTATCCGTACTCGTGAACCCCAAACTCATGAAGCCGGCTTCATCACATCAACAATTGGGAAATGTTGCAGACAAATGACTTGCGCTGCTCTCTCATCCCCCCATTACTTTCGACTACAGATCAGGTCGCCTCTGGTGGTACAGTAATTATCATGGGCTCTCAAAATCGCTACAGCGTCCAAGTTTTTTGGACCCTGGAGAGCCGCACGAGCCCAGTTCCCCATCGTTCCGGTCTGCAGCCGTTCGAGTTCCAGAGTTTCTGTACCACACACACTCCCATGCATTACAGCCCTCACGGAGCAGAAAGCGCAAGAGGACTGTACCTACTCCGTACTCGCTGTCTCGGTCCTTGCACCGCCAAGTAACATGTATGTATGCTGACCCAATGGCTTGGGCTGATGACAAGCTCTGTCAGCTCACGGTCTCCAATCTTATTCGTCACGGCCGTGGCCATCCAGCTCCGTGCCAGCAGCGCTACTCCGGACTGGATCGCACGATGCCGACAAAGCTTACAAAGGGGAAAGCCCACGAATTCCTGATGCCTTGATGCTTCAAAATCGATTCGTGTGCTGAACAACTGAGACATATCGCCAGACTACATACTACGCAGAACGCGCATACGCATACACCCGCTCACAATAGCGGTCCTTGCCCTCTCCGACGATGGATGCATTCATCCACCCTTACAGTAGAACTGTACATATGTACGTACGGAGTACGGAGTACTGCAACTAATACCCCCAGCCAAGGTGGAGTTAGACAATACCCCCTGCGACTTGGTTAACCCCAGCTTCTCCGATTTCACAGGCCTTCAGGAGTTTCGACATCTCATTTCTTTCCAAGACTGATTTCTTCGTGTCGTCTCTAGGCATACAGTCGTCCATTAGTTCACCTCTTACGGAGCACAGGTACGGACAGGAGCTTGCATCACAATGAAAGCAGTCTTCTTCACCCCACGCGCGCCAAGACCAACAAGTGATGGGTCGTTAATTCACGATCATTTCTTGGCTGGCATGACCGGCACTTAAATCGGACCTCGTTCTGTAGCCTTCGACATCTATCTGTGCTGCTTCTGGCTATCTTTTACTGGCCAGTCGCCAACAGTATCGACTCCGCCGCCCCGAACTGGTGTGTTCTACCACTTTCTGGAGCCCCTGGCCACCGCTGTGTGTTTACTTCATATCTTCTAAACTACTATACCACCGGGCAGTACACAGAAGTCATGGGTTTACTTTTGATTTCCATTAACAAAGCTGGGAAATGTGACGTGCTTCTTGGTTGCGCTGATAACTGCGCAGAGTCACCTGTCAGTTAGCCTTGTCTTAGCAGCGCTTCCCTCGTAGAGTTGCCAACCAATAAACTCCACCACTTCGTCACCACCGTGACGTCTAGGGCTTCGACGTCCCACTGGGCCTTCATCAGCCCGAGTTAGCCATGTCGATCTGGTGGCGATAGCTTTGCCGTCAAGGATCGTTTATTAACGTTAGGCGCTCGCTGTGGTTCCAATCCCGTTATGCTTCGGAAAAGGCCAAGTCTCATGCGCTGCGAATATTGAGTATAAGCTCATCTTCAATTCCTGTAGTTGATGGTGATGTATGCCAAAATCTTGCTCACGACAACATAAATACTGCTTCAATACTCATTCGCCTGCTCAAGAGGTTGATGATGCATCGCGTTCATGCAAGTAAGATGAAGCATGACCCAGATGCAATTCTAGCACGGCCAACTTCTATCGGCAATCAGCTCTACATAGACCTTCTTCGCTCGTTCTAGCATATCTTCCAGCTCTAGTACCATCTCGCAACCATGATAACCTAGTCTGTCCAAAAACGCCAATCGAATGCATCCAACGCACTCTCAAGAAGCCTATTCAGGGGCGAGCCTCTGCCCCTGACGCTCAACTGTAAGTTTTGGGGTGTCTCAATCGAGACTTGAACGTCTAGCGACCTGCCGCGGAAAGCCACAAGTGAGGTCCATTCTTCCAGGTCATTGCTGCCTTTGGGGCTTCCGAGTAGTGCCGGAAGGATACCCGCAAGGAGCATCAAGCTCAGGGTATGGTGTACGGCAGATGTGCTCACAGTCCGCGGTTGAAAATGACCTTGCCATTCAAGCCTCCTTTTCCGTGGAACTCGGGCTCCAGCATCTCAGCGCGGATGTGCTGCTGCTGGGGGAAGACAGCCAGAGCAAAGGGCAGGACGGCAAAGGACGTAACGGCAATCAGGCCCAGGTTGATGCCCATGGGAATACCCTTGGCAAGCCGTGGCCTGGCGCGCACCCACTCCTTCTCCAGCAGGTTCTTATACCAAGCCTGCTTCTTTTCGATATGGTACAGCACCAAAGGAGGCACAACCATGATGGGGCTCGCAGTAAAGACTCGGCTCGCGGCAGTCTCGTACACGGCGATCTTGGCGGCGGTATGACTCTTCCCCAGCGATGGTACATCACGCTCTGATTTGCCCTCGGCCTTGAGCCTGGCCTTGTCCTCGTCAGAGAGCACGGGCCGGACATCAATACCCTTGACAATCTCATCGCGGCGCATCAGGTACGTGTTGAGGCCGGCAGCAGAGGCGACGGCGGCGAAGGGGATCAGACGGCTGAGGATGTTGCGGGTGGCCGGGGTCACCTTGAGGCGGGGGACAACGGCGTTTAGGCCCAGAGCGACAGAGCACGAGGCGCCGACGGCGGATAGGTAGGACTTGACCATGACGGCGGTGCTCATCGGGGACGACTTGTTGGCGTTTGCGGTGTTGAAGGCGACGTTGAGGGACTGGTTGAAGACCTGCCAGCCAACGATCCCGACGGTTCCCATACCGGGCTGGAGCATACCCGCGGTGACGATCAGGTTGGTCAAGACATAACAGGACATGCGAAAGGGGACAAAGACGGGTTCGCCCGTATCTGCAGCGCAGCATCTATGTCAGTCCTTGGTTCGCGATTGCAGAGTTTATAGATATCGCATACCAGGATGAAGCGTGGAATCGACCACTTTCTTGGCATGCCAAAGCGCTGGCGACATGTGCTCAACCTTGCCCGTCTTGTATTCAGTCACCATCTGCTTGGCCTTCTCGAGTCCCGTCGTGCCGGCGAACAAGGTCCTAGAATGCGCCGGGCCATCAGCTCAGTTATTCCTTGGTGTGGAACCCCGACAACTGCACTTACGAGGGGTCTGTGAGGCCAATTGCATGGCGAACCCGTCCCATATACGTATCCAAGTCATGCTGCGACGCGGGGAGCTCCCGGTTGCCGAGTAGCGAGGCCGACATGCTGTTGAGCTTTGCCGATATAGCTTCAGTGCGAAAGCTGAACGAACGAGCGACTCGACGAGGATGGCTCGTAGAAAAGAGTGGAAGCTTAGATTGAGAGAGGGAGGCTAAGGAAGATACAATAGAGGGCGCACGAACGTCGGCAGCTGGGCTTTGTGAGAGGAGAGCCCCCGGAGCTTGGAGGACTAGACATGTCCGAATGACCAGGCGCGTGGGGACCCGAAGCAAAAAAAAAAGAGGCGACGATACCCGCTTTCGGCGCAGCGACTTACAGTCTCGGGCCGGTATGGCGGGGTTTGTGCAGGTAATATCGGGACGTCGTCCAAGTACTAACGTTATATCAGTGATTTCATTAAGTTATGATGAGAATGGGGAAGATGTAGTTAACGTTAGTTGGGAAGTAGGATTTCGTGATTATTACTGTTTCTGTGCCTCTTGTATGTTTCGTGTTCCAGACTCACAGGCAAGCGAGTAGCAACCTTATAACAGCTGGCTCTCTTCCCCCAAAGCAAAAGATACACGGCTGGTATCTGGAGTTATATAAACAGTCTCTTAGCTTTTGAATAACTTGTCTACTATTACGTAGCTCCCGAAAGTGCACCGAGACATGAGGTTTCCTGATAATGAAGGTATCTGGTTGAGCAGCTATTTGTCTACGTGAGTGATACACAACATAGCAATGAAAATCCACCTGGAAGCTCTGAAGAACAGTATCTATCGGTACCAAAGACCACACATACGGGAGAGGCCAGACATAGAGAAATACGTTCGCTCTGAGGTAGCTAGTTCACATTATCACCAGATGCTCACTTACGCGTGCTCAAGTAGCAGTCAGGATTCATATTTTGAGTTAACAAGTTGATCTACTATACAGTTGAGGCCGCGTGGCCTAATGGCTAAGGCGCTACATTTCGGTTCACATTCTGATCCTGTAGAGATTCCAGGTTCGAATCCTGGCGTGGTCGATGTTTTTCTTTTTGGTCTCCATATCGTTTGTATATGACCGTTGAGACTCGAGAACGAAACATTCAGTTTACTAACTAGGAGCAGGTTTCGTTCTGTCTTGCCTATGTTCCCGGTCAGTTTAAATAAGGCTGAGCGATATAACTAATAAGACGTAAGGGCTCGCTTCTTCTTGAAAAGAGCGTATGCAAGATTATCTTATATCCAACTAGCTGGTTAGAATTCAGTAGGGTAACTATCTGCATGAATCCCTTGGTTGCGGCCCCTGGCTGAAATACCTCTATTTAGAATAGGCAGAGCCGAGTATAGTAAACAGAGAACTCATTTTGGGATCCATGCCCATCTTTGGCTAATCAATATTTGACGGTCGTGTTGATCCTGGCAAGCCAGACCACCGCTTGATAGCCAGTGTCTATTGAATTCGGATGGACAGCTTTCTTTATTCCAATGTCGAGTCTTCAAGTCGTTCATACAACCAATCCCACATATCACCGACCCAAAAACGCCCATACTCTATAGATGAACCATCTCTATCAGCTACTATACATGCTGCTACAGGTCTAAGTCCCCGTCTCATTTATCACCCGCCTCGGCCAACATCTGCGCAATCGCAGGCTGGAACGCAGCCGCCTTTTTGAAATCCCCAAGCCTCACGCGCATGTGGTCAAACGCCATGAGCACCTCACCAGCCTCGCTCGCACCGGCCCGCTTCAGAGAGTCAGACTTAACGTAGCGCTGCGAGAAGTGCGTCAGCAGCGTCCGACGCGCCTTCATCTGCCGCGCAACGCTCAGCGCCTCGCCCATGGTCGAGTGCTTCTTTTTCTTGGCGTGGGACACCATGTCGTCGTCAAAGGTGCATTCGTGGATGAGCAAATGAGCGCCTTCGCACGCGCGGGCAAAGTCCTTGGACGGTCGGCAGTCCCCAGAATAGGCGATCCGCAGACCGGAGCTGAGTTCGATTTCTGTGCCATAGGAGAGCCAGCAGTGCGGTACGGGAACACGTGTGATGGACCGGAGGCCAAAGTCGTTTTCTTCGAGCTGCTGGCGACCAGTCTGGGGGGAGCAGCTGGGGAAGTGTAGGCGATGGAAACCGATATCTTCGACTTGAGACACCTCCTCAAGCAGGGAGCGGTATCTTGTAACGCACGAGATTGCAAGCTTGGCGTTTGTGTCCTCCAGGGTATGGTCGTACCAAGCCTTGATGAAGCTAGGGGCTCCTAGGTGATGGTCGGCGTGAAGGTGGCTGATGACGATACATCTCATGTCTCGCAAGATGTTTCCTGTCTCCTCTTCTCCAAAGAGTCGGCGGATCTGACCAAGGGTTCCTTCACCACAGTCTAAAAGGTAATTGCCAATGCCAGGCACACGGATGAGAGTTGCTGAGACATTGCGATATTTCCCAGGAACTGAAGAGCCAGTTCCGAGGGGAATGATTTCAGCGTCACGGCTGGGAATGTCTTTCTCGTCTTCCTCAAGCTGTCGCAGAAACTCAACGTCCGAGGTCTCCTTCTGAGCCTTCCGTGCCATCTCCATAATCTCATCGCTGACAGACCGAGCTGCCCCGAGAAGATCTGGAAAAGGGGCAATGGTTCCGTCGTCGAAGCGCAGTCGAGGCATCAGCGCAATCCTGCTGCCAATGCGGCCACTTTCCACGTGTGCCCCAGATGGCAGGGACGCCTTGATCGTATTGTCGTATTTAAGTAGAGTATATCTTTCGGGGTCGATCCGGCGCAGCTTGGTCTGAAGCTCGCCGGGTCCAGCTAGGGCGATCATGTTGGGACATGTGTCATTGGCACAAAAGATATGCTTCTGCTTAGGAAACCCTTTTACAAACCGGTGGATTCGATCGTCGTTGGCCAAGCCAGAGCCAAGGATCCAGTAGAAGGTGACGACGTTGGACATGAGTTCAGAATTGGCCCACTCTGGCCGCTCAAGGAATGAGTCGAGAAAGTCGCGGGATTCGATGTCGACAACTACAAACCCGTTTCCGAGCTGTGTAGCGCCAAGAACCATGTCGGGCGTTACATCCATGCCATCTCTTCCTTTGACAGTCTCCCCCAGTGTCAATAGCTTGAAGTCGCGGGCTACAACACCGAGCTCTTTGGCTTTGCCAGGATTGAACTTGCCACGACGGCCATGACACTTGGCAATATAGCACATTGAGGTCTGGCTATAAATGGTTGGAGGGAGAGGACGGTGGGTGAGATTGATCGTGTCCGCATTATGGTCGATCATATCGTCCTTGGGAAATACCCACACATCCTGTTCTAGGTTGGCAACCTCCTCGGAGTCGCCTGGTCTCGGGCCTTTGTAAAGCTTCATGTCTCCATCTTTACGAATAAACACGGTTTCGGTGGGCGTGACCTGGCTCAGTTTGGTAGGGATCAAGATGCCATTGCCCTTGAGGTGGCCATTGAACATTGTCTGCTCGACAAGTGTGGATGCGTACTCGGGGTCTGATAAAGGATTACACTCCTTAAAGTGACTTTCTGGCGAGGAGTCTGCATGCCCGGGGTCCGGATTTGAAAGACGACGCTTTTGCGGGCTGCTGGAGCGCAACCTCTGAATCGGAAGCGTCCACACACGTAGCGCATCGTCCTCCCAATCGGGCTCCAGGTTTTCGAATGCCTTTTGTCTCGGATCTGTTCTATACTCGTGTGTGATGACGGAAACGGGTTGTCTTAGAATCACAGGGCGACAGGCTGCCAGAGTGTGGCACAGGTTCTCGCCGCCATGAATACCAATAGACTCGGGCTGGCCCTGCTTGACCAGCCTCCTGCCCTTACTTTGTCTCTCTTCGTTTATCAGGGCCGCTTGTTCTCTGCTTGCCTCGAGGGCTCCACCCACTGTGAGGACGTAGCCAAAGAGTCCTCCGATCTGATTCCATGATACACTGCCGCTGAGGAAGACCTGTTCGGTACTTCCCATGCCGAGTCGTCGACTGTTGAAAGCGCGCTGAGTGCCCTCAGAAGGTCGGCCAAAGATGTAAGACCGTTTTTCACTGTGAACAAAGAGGCATGTGCCTGGAGTGTCCACCGTGGGCACGGATGCGATCTCAATCGACGTCGTCATTGGAGTGAAGGCGGTTATGAAATCGTTCGGTTGATTTATGGATGGAGCTGTAGTATGTGGCCGACTCGAGATGTTTGTTAGATGTGCTCGGCGAAAGGATCGAGACTTCGATTTGGGTTGAGTGTTTGTCGAGCTTTGCCTATAACGCAACGACGAAGGCGAAGGAGAAGAGGACAAGAATAGAAAGCGGCTAGAAGTCCGAGGTAAGTACACGAGGCGCCGGGAGCCCCATGTTCTCATGAGAAGAGTTTAGACCGTTGAGGTGCAAGGCGACATTTCCAATATATGGCTAAGGTCAAGGTTAATTATCCCACCTACTTTTTTTTTGGTGTTTAGACGCGGCAAGTGACTCTGCCGGCGGGCGCGACGTCACATGCGAAGCACGTTACATAAGCCTTCCTACCCTGTATAACAGCGTTAAGTCAGGTAGCCAAGATTAATCGAGTCCTTGAAATAATATGACTGTGTCATGAGGCAGAGTTATTAAAACGACTGGCGGAACCTATATAGGATATATGCGTCACCGGTATAGGTTTAGATACTCGGAAAAGACGCAAATTGATTCTGTAAGCGTCTTAGGATGGCAATGTGTGAGAAAGACAAGGCAATAAGTTAGATGAGAACTACTAACTTACTACGTAGGAATGTTTTATATTGCTAGCTTCATTTGATTTCCTTTAAGAAAGATAAATAGAAAGGAGAAAAAAAGCATAGCTAGAGGAAAAGTTACCACTCATTGATAGTACATATATCTAACGTTAGACTACCAACGTTGGTTAAATAACTTAACTAAGTTAATAGCTAAGTAGCTGAGATATATATCTTATCCTAGCCCATGACGAGCAAGGTCGTTTCCTCTAGAAACAAAAGTCAATGAGATCATAGATGGCGGGGAAACTGGACCGGGTTTAACGATATGATCAACAGCCATGTTCATCTGCCGAGGCGTGCCTCATCATGGATTAATAACCAACGAGACGGCCAACTTATCGCGACATGCGCTCGCCATCTCCACAGCGTTGTGCTGATAAATCATATATAAACCGACTACATGCTTCGTTCACTCGCTCGTCAACATCTCCCCAAACGCCTCACCCTCGCCAGACGTTTCACCACTTCTTCTATAGCCATGGCGGACAACGTGAAGCGCAACCCTCACCCGGACTTTAAGAGCGTCGAGGGATCGCGTCCCGAGTGGGATGCTTCATCTCACTTTCGCTATGCCAAGACTGTTGATCCAAGCTGGTCTTTTGGTGATGGCGCAAACAAGCTAGATGAGAAGAACGGCGATAAGTCGGCCAAGGAGCACGTCGCGATAGATCCTTACGAGGAGGGCCGCAACCCGGGCTTCAACTACAAGCTGCTCATATCGGCCATCGTTCCCCGGCCCATCGCCTTCGTCAGCACACTCTCCAAAGACGGCTCCTCGTCCAATCTGGCGCCATTCAGCTATTTCAACGTGGTCTCCCACGACCCCCCTCTCTTCATCGTCGGCTTCGCCTCAGGCCTCGACAAGGCCAAGGACACGCTGCGCAACATCGCCGACTCGGGTGAGTGCGTCATCAACATCATATCGGAGCCCTTCATCGAGGCCGCAAATTCCACGAGCGCAAACGCGCCCTACGGCGTGTCCGAGTGGGACATCTCAGGCTTGACCCCCTTGAGCGACTGCGAGACGGTCCGGTGCGCACGCGTCGGGGAGGCGGTTGTGAGCATCGAGGCAAAGCTGGACACGCTCAAGGAGTACGACAGCCGGGCGCGGCCGGGCAATAAGTCGACTACCGTGGCTATCCTCGAGGGCACGCGCTTCTGGGTGAGGGGGGATGCGCTGAACGAGGAGAGGAACCTCGTTGATCCAGAGGTGCTGAAGCCGGTGAGTCGGTTGGGGGGTATCACGTACGCGAGGGTTACTGAGGCGTTGGAGATTCCGAGGCCGGACTTTGAGAAGGATGTTGGTGGACTCGAGGGCGTGGAAAAGCTCAAGAGCAGGCAAACATAAGAATAGACTATAAATGCATCTATACGGACACTAGAGGAGAATGGGGGAGACATAGACTTCAGGCTCCCTATACAACAGTTATAACAATTCTCGATAATACGACTCTTTTTATTCAATGTTCAAGCCGTCCTTCCTTTCTCTAGGAACCCAGGTCTCTTCCAAGGATATCTCAAGCACTAAAATACCGGATCAAACAGATAATATGACAGCAGAATTTGTATCGGAGCGTCAGCTCACTTCATAAACATCAAGTCCAAATCAACCATGTATCAGAGGCCCAACCTATAAGCAGCCCTATAGCCAAATGAAAATTCAAGATCCAGATGCAACAAAACGCCGGTAAATGAAGAAGCTCACAGATAAAAGCTCTGCCCTGGCTTCGAAATGACAAACTCGCACCCTAGCTGCACCTCCCTCTCGTACTCCTGCAGCTGCTCTAGGATTACATCCCCGACTTCAGGACCATCAGTCAGCCGGTCCTTGACGTGTATGATGACCACCTTGAGACCCTCGAGTGGCCGCCTCAAGACAGGCACCGATGTGAACGACTCGGCTTCTTTGAGAGATAGCTCAGCTGTGGGTGTAGCCAGGTGCGGAGTTGGCGGCGTCTCGGGACCCGGGTACACGAGATCTGCCGATGACGCCTTGATAGTCTTTGGCGAGACAGGGTCTTCAGGCGCAAGGTTAACAAGGGAGGGATTCCTGCGCGGGGCCTCGTCGGTGGTGCTGCCCATGCGCTTGCGCTTCTTGGTCTCGAGAGCGCGCATCTTGCGGGCAACGTCGACCTCGCCGGCTAGGATGCGCAGCTCCTCTATAACAAAGACTGGCTTGAGGTGGCCAAATAAGCGGTCGTTGCTCTGCGAGTCATCGTAGCTGCACTCGATGAAGATGGCACGCAGAGAGCCAGCGGCGATCTTGGGGGCGGCCTCCTGCCAGATCTGGAGGTTCCGAGGGCTCAGGGAGATGCTGTCGGGCTCGACATCACCAAAGATGAGGACCTCGCGATGGGTGTCGTGATCCTGGATGAAGTAGGCGCTTGAGTCATAGACGCATATCCGTTCCTGGTTTTCTTGAGGAGACATAGGTCCAAAGGTGGCCTGGCTGAGGAGACTCGATGTCCTTGGGGCTGGAACGCCATGGCTGTAGACATCTCGTCTTGGGGTCTGCATGGAAGCATCATGGCTGCCGAACCGGGTAGATGTGCCCGAAGCTGAACCTCGATGACTATGCCTCTCGATGCAGTGTCCGTGACTCACGCTCCATATCTTGACGAGGAGACCATCAGCAACCTCGATGTAACCCCTGCCTTCGCCATCACCAACTGCTGGGCTGCCACCTTCTACCAACCTCATATACGTCACCAAGCCAGCGCCGTTATTTTCGTCACTAAGATTGGGCCAGATGACATTGTTAAAGATGTGTGTCTTGAAGGCCTGTATTGTGCTGGGCAGTGAGGCAAGCTTCTTGGGACGTGTGCCGGGCAGACCGGCCGTGTTGACGACAAAGCCAGAGATGTGATCAAGGTGAGGATGTGTGATGAGGTACGTGTCGACGAGTGACCGAGTGATGTGAGCGGCATTTGCAGAGGCTGAGGAATAGGGAAGCTCAAGGCCGGCAAAGGGACCAGAGGTGAGTGTGAAGGGGAGAGAAGGGGTTGGTGAAGGTATGCTTGCCTCGATGAGGCGGGTTATAGCGGAGAGGTGAACGCCAGCATCGACGGCGATGACAGAGCCGCGATGCCAATTCTGAGCGACGGAACGGACAAGAAAAGCGGTGGTATTTGATTCCTGAGGTCCTCCACCAGACCCCTAAAGTGTTTCGAGTCAGTGAATATGGTCTTGTATGGCTTGTGGCGATGCTTGTGTATGAGACACGAAAATACACAAGACATGATTCAAGTCTCGGAAGAATCGCCTTTGATCTGACATGTTTGTCGCATCTGCTTGCATATGCTATCCAGCTCATATCACGACACCGGAACCCAGCTCTCTGTATCTGTATACATGCAACGGTCCACAAGAGATGGATAAACAAACAAGACGACAAAGAGACTGCGACGAGCACTGGAATAGGGAGATATACGTACCAGCACAATCACCTGCAGCGCAGGCTTCATCTGATCCTCTCCCATTCCCATCTTGGCTTGACGAGAACAAGAAAAGAGAGTTGACGGATGACGGTTGACGGATGCTCGACGGTTAGATGAGCCCGGCTGTGGTTGTCAGACCCACTATGCTAAAACCGTGGGAATGCACCCGCCCCCTCGGATCCGGATTGAGAACTTTAAAGAACCAAGAGAGAAACGAGCTCGTCCTTATCTTTATGCGGCTGTTGTTGTTCTCCGAATCGGCGCCGCTTGGACCCTCTCGCCGAGAACTGCCCTGCCCTGCCCTGTCACTACTCCGTAGTCTGTCCACGTCAACAATCCCTGATGTCGATCCGCTCGGAGCGCGTAAATCCAAGCAAAAGGCTGAAGCTATCGCCACTTTCGGCTCTTACAACAAATAGAGGACGGTAGATGGTGATGCGCCGCGGCCGGAGGTAAGTCGATGGTTTCGCACGATCGGGGCCGGGGATCTGGTGGGGAGCGCCGGGGCACTTGGAGATAAAGGCCGGCGGGGCGTTGAAATACATACACTATTGTAAGGTTTGTTTCTGTGTAAGCTTCAACTCGTAACTATGTATATATCGCATGGAGAGAAGAGGAAAGGCTCAACGCCCTGGGATGACAGCTTCTTTTGAGCTTCTTGCTCGCACTTGGCCGATGCAAGGCAGCGTCTCTCGTCCTTTCATCCTCCACCTTGTCCAGCCCCTCGATCCAATCGAGCTTCGCCAGGAGCTGCAAGCCCCGGCCTCAGCTCCCAGGCCGCAGAGCTGTCCTAGCGGGGTTCCATCCCTGGTGCTCCATCCATGGCGAGCCTGCGTCGGCGTTCCCGTGCTGGGCATTCCAGTGGCATGGTTCCTGGGAGGGTGGTACGTACATGCGCCGGGAGTTGTGGCCCACTTAACGTTAATAATTAACGCCGGAACGGTTTGGAGAGAGGGCTTCCGGCGATGAGGAGACATTGTTGAGGTTGTACATACACGTACTATCGATTCCTGCAGTGTCGTACCAGTGGATGATGCGAGAAAGAGACAGGGGAGGGAGGGAAGCCTCGGTTTGTTCCAAGCTAACTAACTACCTAGTTAGATCTCATGCCTGAGTCGAACCTCAGGTTACAAGAGACATAGTTATATTGCCCTACTAAACCTAGTCTTTGTCCTGTCTTTACCAACAAAGAAGACTCGAGTCTCTACGGAGTAGTACTGGACTGATGTCATCATCCCAGTAAGTTCTTTGTCTTTCTGATCTTCAGTGGCGGCCATGGGTACCATGGGTAAACGTGTAATTCCGTATATCTTATGAATCTCTCTATTCTTGAGTTTCAAGTATATTCTTACTTTCTCTAAACTTCTTGCTATGTTGAATCTATGAATGCAATGTTGCCATGTCTATGCTCTAGCTAGTTTTACCGTACTTCTCAGTGACAAATAGACTGATAGAAACAGAATATTCCAACAGGGAGACTGCGGCTTTGGGTATCAACGAGGAAACAAAGAGAAACTCCGGAAAGAAAATGCACCCTCCCAAAACAGTTCCAATACCTATTCCAAAACCACACCCATGACCAAAACGCCTTTGTCGACAGCTCCCTCGCCTGCAAGAGTTGCCACACCATCCTCCTTCTTGAGCTCCACCCACCAACTGATCGACTGACACTCGTCTTCGTCTAGATCGACCTCCGTACGCTTACTCTGCTGCTTCTCCGCAGGGAGGCTGGCTGACCAGAACGCACGATCCCAGCAGAAAGCTTCGGTTGCTTAGGCGGGCTGCCAAACAAGTCTTCCTCATCCTCGTGCTCGCCGCGCCGCCGCTTGGTAACATTGACCTCGGTGGAAGTAGCCTCATCGGATCGTTGAGGTTGACTCACATCGACGCTGTTGAGGGTGTCGGTCAGTATCCCCGGTGAGTAATCGTGGGCCACTGCTATAGTCTCCGAGCCTCTCAAAGGACTCTGCGGTGTGGGGAGGCGGACATTGGCCTGCTTGGTCTGCTCCAGTGATAGCTGGTTGCCGGGATGAATCACCGACTTGCCCATTTCCTCCCATAACTGCTGCAACCCGGGTTGGACTTGCTCACCAATCGTGAGACAACTTGTCGGGATGTCGAGCATGTAAGAGTTATCCAGGGGCTCGTAGCTCTGGAATGCGTCGACATCTTCCTCGGCCTCTCTAGACTCCATGTGCTTTTTGCGCCTCCTGCTTTCAGTGAGTTGTTTTCCAAGCTGAACTGCAAGCCTGAGATCGCCCTTGTGGACGTCCAACGTCTTTTTCACTCCCTCCTGCTTCTTTTCATTGCGCAAATCCCGCATACTCTGGCGAGCAGGAACTTGGTTGCTCAAGCGGTGCGTGACCATCTTATACGAGAGTGAATCCTCATGGGCGCGAGGGAGCCGCGAAGGACCCTTCGTCCTCTGCTGAGAAACCCATGGCTTTACCGCTTCCGAGACAATTGTACTATCTTGATCGCGGTTGATAGCCATGGGGTTCTTCTCCTCCTTAGGAAACATGCGAGTCTCCGACACCATGATTCTTTTGTGGAGCAGCTCAGACGGATCCAAACATTGCTCGAGGCACCAAAGATGCATGGAGCCTGCAACCTTGAACGGGTCCTTTGTTCCATTGGTGGTCTGTTCGGAGAATTCATCAAAGGCCACGCGAAACCAGCCGCACAGGATAGTATTCCTGGGGTGAGGACAGCCCGCGTATCGACATTTCGAGTCCAGCTCGTCCAATCGATGCTTGCTTTGTGCAGGAAAGGACTGTAGCCAGACCCTAACCTTACGCGGGCAGTTTACCAAGTAGTAACGCAGCTCCTCGGCATTCAACTGAACGGTCCTATTCCACTGGCCTTGCTTTGTGTACTTGAAACAAAGACTGCCACTCGGATTTTTCCAGTTCAGGCCGCGGGGCAATGTGAAATTGTAGCACATGTCAGGGTAGCAAGCTGGATCCTTGTTCTGTTTGAGTTTCCGGCTGTGCTGGACGAAGGCCATCTCAGGGGCAGCATCCGAAGTGTCAGAGTCTTGGTCAATCTCCTCGGTCGGACCCCGTAACTCTTGCTTTTCAACAGCAAATCCCTGACGGGAATCTTGGGCTGCAAAATGTGAGGGAACTTCAAAAGAGTTGTATGGAACGGGAACTTCGACAAACTCCTGTTGGATAGGAAGTCCGGAGTAGTTGTTTGGGAGAGAACCTTCGAGGGTGTTGTATGAGACAGGAGGTTGGGAGTAGTTGGGTGAGTACCTTCCAAGCTGTTGTTGAGGAAAGCTCGCAGCAAAGTCATCGGACATCTGGCGCATCGAAACAGAAGGGAGACGATGGGGGCCATGGCAATTAGAGCCCTTGCAGCCCAAACCACCAAGGTCATGTGGAGGAGGCGAGGGAGGGTTGTTGAGGCCATGAGATAAAGACTGTACTTTACCTCTCGGGGACGAGAAAGACCGTGTCGGTTGAGGAGCATTGGGTCCTTCGAGGCCGTGAACAGGGTAGCAGACGGTAGGCTGGTATGGAGATGAGGTAGGCACAGTTTGCTGAATATCTCCAATATCGAAGTTGGACTCATCCCCATAGAACTGTGTGAACTGATCGTCAAGTCCGAAGTCATATACATGCTCGGAATTGGGTGCTCCTGGTAACCCATCTGGCGTGCTCCCTGCAGCCGGGGGCATCTCCGTGATCGAGTTCGAGCGTGAGAACTCAATCAGCTTCGATGGGGTGTCTGCAGGATCTTGTGTGGCCCAGGAACCATGGGCTCCCATATCAAACTCCGCAGGATCGCACTGTAGCCAGTCGTTGATCTCCGTAAACAAGGTATTGTCGAAGGGATTTGATGTGGAGGAAACATCCACGATGTTGTCGAGTGTTGACATTGGATTGGATGAGATGGTATCAAGTGGAATCTGGGACTAGTGTTCAAGTTGTGATTCGAAACTCGATCCGACTCTTGGTTCGAGACTTGATTCAGATACGAAAGATGGTATTGGGCAGAAGATGTGATTGATATTAATACTAAGAGAACAGACTGATAGAGCCTGGATCCAGCGTCATTGTTCTTGACCGCGAGCTTTGTTACCAGGAACGGTTTTGAAACATGAAGCCAAAGAGACGCAGGCATATCGACCAGCAATTGAACAAGGACGTGTCCCTAAAAGTAAACAGGTGTGGTTGCGTCTTTGTCTGACTGAGCCCCGAACAACAAAAAAAGGGTGACTCGAGCGTCGAGTTCTCGACGTCAAGTTTCCATTTCGAGGAGCATATTATGTCATTAGAGAGATCTAATGGCTAATTAGCGTTTTTGGACAGCCAAAGATAGCGATGTACCAAAGAAATAGAGAAGAAAGCGATTCAATCAGAAGTTGAAACATGGTTTTCGACAGCAGGTATTCAGAACAGGTCTGTGTAATGTGTGTCTCATCATAGAAGCGCAAGAGATTCTTGAAAGGAAGAGTGGTAGGACTTACGATATGTCTATTAACCGACACGCCAGATCCAGAAACGGATCTGGCAGCGTGATTGGAATTCTCTGTCATGGTTAGATCAGACATCACTTGAAGAAAGCAACAGCTTGGGAGCAAGTCCCATCCGAGCTTGAGCAATATAGAAGAAGCTTCATCGCGATCTACAGACACATATATCCAGGGTGAAGGATGGTGAGCTGAAGACGAGTGATGCTTGCAATGAAGCAACTGGAAATGGGAAAATTTGGAACATCGCGAAGTTGGGAGAAAAGAGCTCAGGTGGGTCAAAGACCGGAGACCGGAACAGAAAAGTCCGATCTCTCAGGCCTTATTGATTGGCTACAAGGCGACTCAGTCTGTTGACTCTCTATTACCTTGGCTACCTTAGAACATAGACTCTTCAGTTGTATATCTTTTTCAATACCTTTCAACTCTGGCTTTGAAGTTTTACTGTCGTTCGCGCGAAACCTCCAAGGCATCTCCTTCATACACAGTATTCAATTGATGTGCCTAGATGATCTGGGTAGCTTGCTATAGCAGCACGGGCGGGTACCTGGGGAGACAACACGAGGCTTGAAAGCGAGCGTTGCTGATGAAAAGACCGTAAGTGAACCAAGTTTCAACTGTGCCGCAATGTCCTTGTGAAACCCGAGTTGTGAAATAAGTGACTTAATGAACACAAATTCGAAACATTCAAGATGTCTTCCCTACCTTAAGTTATCCCTTGAGCTCGTGCTGGCAAACCAAGTGTGGACATTCTGCTGCCTCCCGTCGAGTAAGTGGAGGCGCTAAAATAGTAATTACACAGTAGCCACTGAGCTTTGACAGCTTCAAGCCTCTTTCGCGATTTTAGTGGGGCTAGTACCTAGACATCGAGGGGCAATTCGATGGAACCACTCCGTACTCCGTATGGAGTATCACAAAATAAATGGCCTTCCCCACGCCCATATTAGGTGGACTAAAGGGTCATATTTTTGTAACCCCAAGCTTAGGTACCTAAGGGAGCAAGGGTTAGTAGTGACAAGTCACCGAACCCAAGCCCGGACAGTCGCGCCAGGGGCTCCCCACCGCCGGCTTGTCCAACGGCGTTGAGTGCTCGTGCGCTCTATCCGTACTGCCAGAGCCCAGAACCTGAAAAGCGAATGCCTTCCACTCCTAGGCCTCGACTGGGCTACGTCACGAGACTCTCTTGAGCCTCGAGCCCGCGGCTGACAACTCCAACCCACCAACCGCCACTCAGCACAAGCCTACTTTACGGTGAAGCGGCCGCATCGCCAAATCCCCCACCATGGCCGAACTCACTCCAGAGCTCCAGGAGAGACTTGAGGAGCTGGATCGAGAACTCGAGGTTCGTTGAGTCTCCCCCCGGTTATTCCGCATACTCTAGAGAACCAATGGCCTCTACTTTGCGCGCTCCCTCACGCCATCAAATTTGTGCGACAAGCTGTCGCTGGCTACCAGAGAGCTCAACTGGTTGAACCTAACTGACCTCTTGTGTTATATAGGAAGGGGATATCACACAGAAGGGGTAAGCTTTTTCGCGACGTCATCCCCGCCATCGCCAGCTGATTGCTGACCACGACCACAGCTACCAGAAGCGACGAACACAACTATTCTCCCAATTCATAGGCGCCCCTCCGCCCCAGATCGCCAACCTTGCTGAGCCTCAGTCTGGACTTCGCATACACTCGCCTGATAATTCGGCGCACCCCTCGGGAGATGGGCATCGTGCCGCTGCATACGCCGCCCTCGGCAGCGCCAGCGGCCCAATTCCCGACACCCCAGATTCTCCCGTCTTCCGACCAGTCTCGGCGTATGGCCTAGCTTCAGGCTCACCCATTCCTCCCAATGAGCCTCCTCCTTCTCTGCTACAGCCAGGCGGCTTGTCCGCTGGGGGTCCGACAGGTGCACACCGAGACTCTCTCTTCTTCTCCCCCTCGCATACCGAGCCTCATACCCGCAGCGGCACCATGATGTCGGGCGACTATGCTTTTAGACCTGACCAGCAAGGCGAATATGTTGATTCCCAGCAGCAACAGTTCCAGCAGCAGCAATTCCAACAGCAGCAGCAACAATTCGAGCAGCAGCAGCAGCAATTCGAGCAGCAACAGCAATTCGAGCAGCAACAGCAGCAGCAGCAGGCCCACGATGGGAGGACGACGACATTGCTCGACTCGCAAGGGTACTTCTCAGACTTTGCGGGACAGCAACACTATGAACAAGGCCAAACCATCGAGTATGGAGGGCCAAAACAGCGGTATTCTTCGAGCGACGCCTTCTCCCCAACAGCCGCAATGGCGCCGCCGATGTTGACCGCGAGCGATCTCCCGCCCCCCGAAGTCCTCGAATATCAGCTACCTTTAGAGCCGCGAGAGGTGCCATTTGCGATCCACGACCCTCACGATGATTCAACTCCCATGTCTAGATTCGACAACATTGCAGCTGTCCTAAGACACAGAGGCCGTACGATAGCCAAGAAACCCGCCTATTGGGTGCTCGACAGTAAAGGCAAGGAGATTGCTTCAATCACGTGGGACAAGCTAGCTGCTAGGGCCGAAAAGGTGGCCCAAGTAATCAGGGATAAGAGCTCGCTCTATCGTGGTGACCGGGTGGCATTGGTCTACCGCGATTCAGAGGTCATCGATTTCGCGATCGCCTTGCTGGGTTGTTTCATCGCAGGTGTTGTGGCCGTACCCATCAACGACTTGCAGGATTATCAGCGACTCAACCACATCCTTACCTCAACGCAGGCGCATCTTGCCCTTACTACCGACAACAACCTCAAGGCTTTCCAACGAGATATTACAAGCCAAAAGCTAACCTGGCCAAAGGGTGTTGAATGGTGGAAGACAAACGAGTTTGGTAGCTACCATCCGAAGAAGAAAGATGATGTCCCCGCGTTGTCTGTCCCAGATCTGGCCTATATCGAGTTCTCGCGAGCACCTACCGGAGACTTGCGTGGTGTCGTTCTGAGCCACCGGACCATCATGCATCAAATGGCCTGCATGAGCGCCATCATCTCTACAATTCCTAGCAATGGACCAGGAGATACCTTCAACCCGTCGCTGCGGGACAAAAACGGCCGACTGATTGGCGGTGGCGCCAGCAGCGAGATTCTCGTGTCATATCTGGACCCTCGTCAGGGCATTGGCATGATCCTGAGTGTTCTGCTCACTGTCTATGGCGGCCATACCACTGTCTGGTTTGACAACAAAGCTGTCGATGTTCCCGGCCTTTATGCCCACCTCCTCACTAAGTACAAGTCAACCGTCATGATTGCAGACTATCCGGGTCTGAAGCGGGCCGCCTACAACTATCAGGCAGAGCCTATGGTGACCAGAAACTACAAAAAGGGGATGGAGCCAAACTTCCAGATGATCAAGCTTTGTTTAATTGATACCCTCACTGTAGACAGTGGCTTTCATGAATTGCTCGCAGACAGATGGCTGAGACCATTGAGAAACCCTCGAGCCCGCGAGGTCGTGGCACCCATGTTGTGTTTACCAGAACACGGTGGCATGGTAATTAGTGTGCGTGACTGGCTTGGAGGGGAAGAACGCATGGGTGTGCCTCTAAAGCTCGATCTTGGATCCGACACGGATTCCAACGGGGAAAAGGAGGAGGTGGAAAAGCCGGAGCAGGAAAAACCAGGTCCATCCAACGGGTTTGGCAGCCTGCTAAGCGGTGGTGGCACGACAGCCACAGAAGAGAGGGCCAAGAACGAGTTGGGGGAGGCTTTGCTAGACCGCGAAGCCCTCAAGACCAACGAAGTCGTGGTAGTGGCTATTGGTGACGAGGCTCGCAAAAGAGGTTCAGATGACCCAGGGCTGGTGCGTGTCGGCGCCTTTGGATATCCTATCCCGGATGCCACACTTTCCGTTGTTGATCCCGAGACCGGCCTACTCGCGTCTCCTCATTCCGTGGGCGAGATCTGGGTTGACTCTCCTTCACTGTCCGGTGGTTTCTGGGCACAGCCCAAGAATACCGAGCTGATTTTCCATGCTCGCCCCTACAGGTTTGATCCTGGCGACCCTACACCACAGCCTGTTGAGCCCGAGTTCCTTAGAACAGGCTTACTGGGCACTGTCATTGAGGGCAAGCTCTTTGTTTTGGGCCTCTATGAGGACCGTATCCGGCAAATGGTTGAATGGGTTGAGCATGGACATGAAGTGGCCGAGTACCGCTACTTCTTCGTTCAGCACATTGTTGTGAGCATTGTCAAGAATGTTCCTAAGATCTACGATTGTTCAGCCTTTGACGTCTTTGTCAACGATGAACACCTTCCAGTTGTCGTCCTAGAGTCAGCAGCGGCCTCGACAGCGCCGTTGACTAACGGCGGCCCACCTCGACAGCCAGACACCGCATTGCTGGAGTCGCTGGCTGAGCGCTGTATGGAAGTTCTCATGTCTGAGCACCACCTAAGGCTCTACTGTGTTATGATCACAGCGCCAAACACGCTGCCGAGGGTTGTCAAGAACGGACGACGCGAAATCGGAAACATGCTTTGTCGTCGAGAGTTTGACTTGGGGAACCTCCCGTGTGTGCACGTCAAGTTTGGTGTTGAACACGCAGTTCTCAACCTCCCCATCGGTGTAGACCCTATGGGCGGCATTTGGTCACAGCTCTCTTCAGATTCACGCGCCGAGTTCTTGCTTCCTGCAGACAAGCAGTACTCTGGCGTTGATAGACGAGAAGTCGTCATTGACGACCGAACATCGACCCCTTTGAACAACTTTTCTTGTATATCTGATCTCATACAATGGCGCGTCGCTCGCCAGCCGGAAGAACTCGCCTACTGCACGATAGACGGCCGGGGACGAGAAGGCAAGGGCATTGCATGGAAGAAGTTTGACACCAAGGTCGCGGCTGTCGCCATGTACCTGAAGAACAAGGTCAAAGTGCGGCCTGGTGACCACATGATTCTCATGTACACACACTCGGAGGAGTTTGTCTTTGCAGTTCATGCCTGTATCTGCCTGGGCGCGATTGTTATACCTATTGCGCCACTCGACCAGAACCGACTCAACGAAGACGTGCCGGCTTTCTTGCACATCGTAGCAGACTACAATGTTAAGGCCGTCTTGGTAAACGGAGAGGTGGATCACTTGATCAAGATTAAGCCTGTGGCGAGTCATATCAAGCAATCTGCCCAGGTTCTGAAGATCACCAGCCCTAGCATCTACAACACGACCAAGCCGCCAAAGCAGAGCAGTGGTTTGCGGGATCTGAGGCTCACGATAGACCCCGCTTGGATTCGGCCTGGTTATCCTGTCATTGTTTGGACATACTGGACTCCGGATCAACGGAGAATTGCCGTTCAGCTTGGACACGACACAATCATGGGCATGTGCAAGGTCCAAAAGGAGACTTGCCAAATGACAAGCTCGAGGCCAGTACTGGGATGCGTGCGAAGTTCAACTGGTCTCGGCTTCATCCACACCTGTCTCATGGGCATCTACATCGGCACACCGACCTACCTTTTGTCGCCCCTTGAGTTTGCTACCAACCCCATGTCGCTCTTTGTCACCTTGTCGAGGTACAAGATCAAGGATACGTACGCGACATCGCAGATGCTCGACTATGCCATGACTTCTATGCAAGCAAAGGGGTTCACGCTACATGAGCTCAAGAACATGATGATCACCTCGGAAAGTCGGCCAAGAGTCGATGTATTCCAAAAGGTGAGACTCCACTTTGCAGGCGCCGGGCTTGACAGGACTGCTATCAACACAGTCTATTCGCACGTCCTTAACCCCATGGTCGCATCAAGATCATATATGTGCATCGAGCCGATCGAGCTTTGGCTCGATACACAGGCCCTTCGTCGTGGCTTGGTAATCCCTGTCGATCCCGAATCAGACCCTCAAGCACTGCTGGTACAAGATAGCGGAATGGTTCCTGTCTCGACACAGATAGCCATCATTAACCCTGAGAGTAGGGTGCACTGCCTCGACGGCGAGTATGGTGAGATCTGGGTTGATTCCGAGGCTTGCGTCAAATCCTTCTATGGTTCCAAGGATGCCTTTGATGCTGAGCGTTTCGATGGCCGAGCTGTCGACGGTGATCCGAGCGTACAATACATTCGTACCGGTGATCTTGGTTTCCTGCACAACGTCAGCCGTCCAATTGGCGTCAACGGCGCCCAAGTCGACATGCAGGTGCTGTTTGTACTGGGTAACATCGGGGAAACCTTTGAGATCAACGGCCTTAGCCACTTCCCCATGGATATTGAGAGTTCTGTGGAACGATGTCACAGGAACATAGTGACCAATGGCTGGTAAGCAATACAACCTTCAGTGTCAATTTGTGCTAACAAGATGCAGTGCTGTCTTTCAAGCTGGCGGCTTGGTTGTGGTCCTCGTAGAAGTCAGCCGCAAGCCATACTTGGCCTCAATTGTCCCCGTTATAGTCAACGCTATCCTCAACGAGCACCAAATCATTGTCGATATTGTGGCATTCGTTAACAAGGGAGATTTCCCCAGATCTCGTCTGGGCGAGAAACAGCGCGGTAAGATCTTGGGCGGCTGGGTCAGTCGAAAGTTGCGCACACTGGCGCAATTCTCTATCCGGGACGTAGACGCAGCAGCCAACGACGTTGCAGGCGTCGGTGGAGAGATGATGGACCCAGCTAGAGCGTCCATGGTCAGTGTTCGTAGTGGAGGCGCCCCTGGATCGTCAAGCTTGAGGAACGTTGAGCCAGCACCCCAAATTCTCGAACAGGAAGAGGAAGAGCACAACATGCCTCGATACTCGTTTGCGCCCACGCAAAGCAACATCACCGAGCTACCAGACGATCACGGAACCATGATCGCATCTACATACGAACATAACGCTCCGCCCGAGCCATTGCCCCAATCCTCAATCTCCCAACCTCCAGCACAGCTCAGGCTCTCTCACCAGCCCGACCAAGGCTTTGATATCCCTGACTTTTCTCGCTATTCAGCCGAAGAGCCCGAGAAGCCCCCTATCCCCGGCCGGAAGCCGGTGCCTATGCCTGCCGGGCAGAGCCAGGTACCGCCCCAGATCCGACTGCCGGGTGTGGACGGTCGAGAAGAGGGAGGCTTCTGGGGAGGGCAGAACAGGACAGGTGACGACGAAGAGGACTGGACGACGGAAGCGATCATGCACATGAACCTTGCGGGCGACATGAAACCTCAATGATTTACAACAGCCATGAGGTAGCAAGCGGAGGAGTTGGAGTTGGGATATCTAGAAACAATGCATCGCAGATGTATTGGATTTGGCGGCATGGCGAAGCGGCCGCCGTTTGTATTTTCACCGATCTGAAGCTGATCTGAAGCATCATATGTTACTTATTTATCACCAATGATAACGTGAACTGGTTTACGAGGATTAGGAACTGTACATCCAGACGTCGAGGCTATCAATCCAGTTAATTGATTGATGCGACCCAAGTTAGTGAACACATGGCAGTGTTGCTCACTAAGTTAGTTAGGTGATAAAGTAAAATATCTTGACACTCGATCCTGTCTCATAGACTTGGATGCATATATAATCTCAAGCCGCTTTATTCGTTTGCTTTCTACCTATTCCTACTCCTGCTCTTCCTCTCCATATCCGATTGCGCTTGTTTCACAATGCCCTCCGCCTCCTTGATGACATCGTTTCCACGACGCCATGTATACAGCGCCACGCCCAGCCCGTCAAGCTGCTCATGCGCCCTGGCCAGCCGTCTCTTCCACAACTCTAATTTCTTGTTGACTGCCTGCGGACCCAGCGTGGGCGAACCACCCATCGGCGTGTTTGCGTCTGATCGACTCCCTGACCTCGCTGTGCCAAAGGACGGGGGCCCGCTTGTCGGTGGAGGGAGGGGCTCGTAGTCGACATCCAGGTTTGTCATCGTCTGTGTATGGCGAGGCAAGGGCCGGGTATTTGAATCTGTTATGCTGGAGGGAGTACCACGTCGGCGAGGGGGAGGTGGAGGGGGACGATCTCCCGATGAACCACTCCTAGAGGGATTCCTACTTCGTGGCTGTGCGGGTATCTTGGGTCCGTTGTTGCTGCTCCTCATGCTCTGCTGGGAAGAGTTATGTATTTGCGACAGGGGATGCGGTTCTGTGGGCTCGCGGACCTGCACGGTGGGTTTCCTGGGTGGTGGAGGAGGGGGCTCATCAGAATTCTGCCGTGAGACTCCCGGGCTAGCAAATCCTTTGTTCATATCCGTGATGGACTTGGCGCTTCTCAATGCCGCAGGCTTCACTGGTCGAGGGGGCGGAGGCTTGCGCCCCCCAAGATCACCCGTACTAACAGTTCTGCCAGGGTTCGCGTTGCGAATCTGAGCGAGCGCCGCGGAACGATCCACCTTTGTCTCTTGGGGTTCGTCGGAAAAGTCAATCAGGGTTCCCATAGCTGGGCCGGCTGAGGGCCGTCCCTCGCGATACGCCCCAGGGACGAGATTCTGGGGGGATGCATTGCGGGAGCCATCATTCAGTGTAAGACTCGATGGCTTTGATCGTGTGGGGTTGAACCCGGTGTCGAAGAAAGCTGTCTCTTGAGGTGTTGTCACATCTCGGATAAATACTGCGAGGATACGTCCAGGATTCGACACCGCGAGCTCGGTATATACTTCGAGGTCCGCCTCTCCGCTATCACCAACAAGAAGGAAGTTTCTTTCAGGAAAGTCCCTGAGAAGCCGGCTCAAGGTCGATCTTTTCCGCTCGGCAACTGGCTCAAAAATGCCTTGAAGCATGCCGCTGTATTGCTTCAAGTGAAGCGACCCAGGAGGCAACCCGTGAAGTTTGAGGAAGCTCGCCAGAACTGGGAACAGCTGCCAGGGACTGTTGGAGCAGTAGTGAATGCTGACTCCAAGGTCATACATGCGGTTGTACCACTCCCTCACGCCTTCTACAGAGAGGTCGGACAGGTCACGGATGAAAGTGTTGCGAAATATCTCTTTTGCGCCGCCAGAGATATTGGATTTTTTGACAGTATCGTCAACATCGCTGATGAGACTAACTCCACGGGGCTCAATGACTTTGATCTGCTGCGTAGCTGAGAGATCCTCGTTGGCCAAGACGCGGACGTGTGTGGGCACAAAGTCCAATGCAGCACGGATGATGAAGTGGCCAGCATCGTTAGTCATGACAGTTTTAGACTGAGACTTGGTGTCGTTGTAGAAGAAGAGTGTGATGGGTAGAGCCACTGAAGGATTCGTCATAAATGGTGATATCCGGGCCATGAGATTGGCATTGGCAAGAACTAGTTCTGCCTCGGAGAGCTCACTGCCTGTTGTTCGCCTAGCCGTCATCGTCGGGCTTGACGGAGCTGATTCGGGAGATTGATTCCCACTGCGTGACCGAGAGGGATAGTAGAGGCTGTCCGTTTCGGGGTCGTTGTTGTCCGTCGGCCTCTCACTATAGCCTCCGCGATAGGCTACTCGTTTCTCTTGCTGTCCTTGCCGCTCGATGCGCCGCGCTTCCTGTTCAATCTTCTCCTGTTCGCGCTGCTCATCGTGCATCTGGTGATGAGCCCCCAATGGCCCGGGAGTCTGAGCAGAGACTTGATCGCGACTCGGGGCTGGTATGCCGCTCAGTTGCCGCGCCAGGCCGATCAAGACCCGGTTTCTTCGCGTCATTGGTCCAGTGTGAGGAGAGTAAATCCAGCCCCTGACATCAACGTCTATAATTGCTCTCTCGTCCTCGTCCCTTTCCCATTCTTGGCGCCAAAAGTTCTCATCCTTTATGCTACCGTAAGCCTCCTCTGTCTGATACGTCGCTGTCTGGCTCCACTCTTGCTTTGTATGTCGCTTGGCGTAAGAGGGAAACAGGACCATTTGGTCATCGCCCTGGACGGTAATGGCGGCGTCGGGAAAGGCGCCAGGGATGTGTATTCTGCCATGGTTGTCGGACCCTCCTTCTAGACCTCGCGCCCTGGTCTGCGCATAAGATTCTTTGATCTCTGTAACCGCTGCTTGGCCGCTTCTGTATAGATTGCCTGCCATGGCCGCCAGTCGTTTCCTCCGAAAGCCGCTCTCTCGATCACTTGAGCTCGTTGGCCGGTCAGAGCCGTAACCCGTCATCTCTCCTATGGTGGGCATTTTTCGTGGCGCCAGACCCGTTTGCCGGGTCCTCGCATGCTTAACCGGACGAGTCGCTTGAGATGCCAGCCACAGACGCCTGCCCTGCCTCGCGACGATGTCTAGGATGCGGGATTTCTCCGCGCGCCGGCGCTGGCGCTCAACGATGTATCTGTAGACTCGGGACTGGAAGTTGTGCTTCAGGTACGGGAGGGTATCGAGGTGGAAGCTGAGGAGCCGTTCGCGATATCGCTCTCGAACGGCGCGGGGAAAGAGAAAGCGCACGAGGCTCTGTTTGTGACGGGGATGAGGGCGATAGGGACCGAAGAGCCTGAAGGGAGCCAGCTTGGCGTCTGTCTACCCAAGGCTGGGAAGCAGATTTATAGGTGCGCAAAGCTGATGGGTCAGGCTGACAATGCTGGTCGCGCTGACAGGATGTGGGAGAAGAGACGTGCGGTGCTCGGAATGCGACAAACGAGCCTCAAGGAAGCCTCAGGCGGGTGCGTCTTCTGACGGAGGCGGTTGCGGCCTGACAGAATCGCTAACTGATATGACGGATGCACATGATTTGAGTCTGAGGGAGGTTTTTTGCTAGCCAGCCTGAGATGTAGTTAGTTAGGTAGTTAGTGCTAGGTAAGAGGCGAGCTCGTGACCTCGAGACTTGGAGGATACAAGGAGCTGGGCCTTACGTCATCAACCTCGACGAGGCCTTGATTTGCAACTTATAAGTTGTGCGCATGATGACGAGAGGTATGAAAAGTCGTCTGATATAGCGTTAGTAGTTAATTATATGCTAATTGGGATTGGATATTTTGGTTTATGAGATGCTATGAAAATACGTTTGTTCATTTAACACCCGTTGGCTCCCATGTATTTTGCGCTTGTGAGCATATCGATAGACCACGAGCAAAGGCATGGCCCAGGTGACAGTCCGCAGTGAAAAAGATGGTACTTCTTTATCAACCAGTGTCTGGAGATATTCGGCGAGATTACGCTGATGCTGGGTACCATTAAACGGCTGCAGGTCGAAAAGGTGAAATAGATTCCAGGTTAATATTGATACTCCATCCCATATCGAGTGTTTGGCTGGTTCGACCATGGCAGTAGCATCTTTTCGACTTAACTCATAGAACACAGTCGATAGCTCAGCCCTGTCATCTCATCTATGTTACATGATTGGGCTCGTATGATGAATTCATTCTCTTGTATTGGTCGCTAGTATGGTTCCAGATCATACTTAAATGAGCATCCAACGCCTGATAATAGATAACGCTTCGACTTTGGAATACTCAAATAATCAGCTCCTCGGTAAAGTGCTAATATGGCTAGACCAATAGTGAGTGCACTCGGTTCAAATGCCCATGGACACAACCCGGCTACTTTCGCCTGAGGTACCATCGCCATGAGTGACTTACACCCGCCTTTACAATTCGAGGTTTGACGAATGGCCTCGAGCAGTCCAAAGTACTGCCTCTGAAACAGAAAAGACATGTCTGAGATTAGTGAGTGATACAGGAAGACTACTTCAAGTACTCTGCTGATAATGTCCCTACAAGTAACTTGGATGTGAGAACAAGTCATGATCACATAGGCATGTCAATCAATCTTGGCGGGATATCTATTGACGTAGTCCATAACGCCATTTCCAGCGCGGGTTTTGTCATGCTCAAGTCAAAGCTGGACTGAGACAGTGGCATCATACCTTGATGATTTCCACGACGCTCTGTCACTCAATGGGGGATCCTGATGTTGCGATCCTTCTTTCGACAGTGGATCTATGTCTTGCTGAGATCTTATATAAGAGGAATGTAGTCGGGTTCAACAAAAGCCCCGAGACCCCGAAGCCAATCTACGTATTGGCTTCAGAGCAACGCTATGTCAAGATGTCACACTCTTCGTTGTAGGTTGACCTCCAGATAGCCCTGAGATCTTCGCCTCATGATCAGCAACGCATGAGATTGCTCCGCGATCAGACAAAAGCTAGTATGCATCTTCTTCAGACTCATTAGATCTGGATGTGTGGATCATTCTGTGCTACAAATCACATCCCACCTTCTCAGAACCCTCATCGTCATAACGAACATTATCCTGACGGCCGGTATCATCCCCTCACGTTGAAGCATCTAAGTGTAGAGCTGGTACAAGACTCTGGCTTCAACATTATGCGAATATACCTAAGTGGAAGAGTTCATGAGACTATTGCAGCAATCAGGCTTGTCTCGTTTCAGTAAGTCTCTGTGTTGCAACTCAAGAGTCTCGCCCACGCCGTGATATTGTGTGGGCTGTGTGGCAGCATGGAACCTCGGAATCCGTGGACCCGATCTCCCTAGTCCCCGAGAAAGGGACATGTTTGAGTGACTAAAGTGGCTGCTTTCTTACATGTGTGCTCGGAATATCTTGTGCCAAGCAGAGTTATCACACCGACACGTTGCGGCCACCATGATGCCCACCCTTACATGGCAGGTCTTTGCTGCGAACAGAGTTCGTAACTAGCATTCCTACTCTGCTTGAAAGACCACTTCTAGGTGCAGAGAAATTCTCTTATTCCACTTGGCGTACATGAACTTTCGGTGTGTGTCCATTGAGGTCCTTGTTGGATGCTTGGCAAGCGTCCCACGATAATGGCAGAGTTTGGAACTAGGAAGAATAAAGATGTCTATTCAAGTATAATCGATTTGGCTTCAATCATGACTCGTGAAAGCTGAATGATCAAGTTATGCTGTGAAAGCTTATTACATGTAACGTCCCTATGTAGCATTTGCTGTATGAACTGAACGGCAACAGACTCCTGGATCATCGGATGTCTTGACCGTTATTATGTCAATCAACTTGCCAGACCTTGATTATTCTCAATTGCCACTTGATCATAGAGTTTTAACGAAGAAGGAATAGACTTACGTACATCCACGAGAGCAGAGGGTGGTGAGTGTTCTGACACAAGTCTCACAACTCCGACGACACAGCCACCTTCGACGATGGTTACTTGTTCCAGCCCAGTAGTGAGACGCCATACTCCGTACACATATCCTGTCTGTCAACCATGACACTTCGGTGGAGAAGTTTAAACGACGTGCTGCAAGACAAGCAGCTGCAACTGGATAAAAGGGTCCGATAGTCCACGTTCTCGACCCAGAAGGTCTATCGTATGCGTGGGCCTGCCCATACGATAGGCCGCCACGCGGCTTAGACACTCTGACTCCCCGTGCCGCGTGAGACTCTAAGAGAAAGTCTTTCCGGATTCCCACCAACGGCCGGAAGGATCTGCCAACGGATAGAAGCCCCCCCGGTGCGGGCCGGCGGGAACGGCTTGAGCCCATAGACGAGGTGCTTACCTCTTTCGAGACGACGACAGCCACGATGACAGAGAAACCAAAGGGCAGATGCAAGTCTCATCACAAAGGGTGGGCTTGATGAGCCAATCAAGGCTTACAGCTGGCGAGAGCTGGAATGGAGTCTCAAGTGCAAGTCTAGATCAGACATGTCTCAGTTTTCGTCGACTGTGCCGTGTGTCTACGCAGGCTCTCAGCTCGAGATTCCTTGGCTGGGTGCATGACATCGAAGACTATGAGCGATATTCTCCATGCCGAGTCTTCGAGCTCAACTATATAATGCACTTGTTCAGACAGTCAAGTCGAGTTTCATCACAGACTCGATCCACAACTCATTCCCCTCTCTAAGCAACTATCGTACAATAACTTGTGCAACTATGAAGTTCCTCAGCCTCCTCACCTTTGCTTCCTTTGCTCTGGCAGCCCCATCTGCTCGGCAACAGACAGTGACTGGAACAATTTCGGACTCTGTTAATACCCTTCAGGTGGCTACACAGGCAAACCTCGTTGCGATCAGTAAGACAAGCTGCGTGTGTGTCTAGGCCGAGCCACAACTAACACACTTGCTTTACTAGACCAAGCCGTTGTCGCTATCAAGGAAAGCACCGAAGCCGCAGTCATCGTCCAAATCCAGGCCACCATCAGGACAAACCTAGAGGCCATTGCCCAGGCTCTCGCCCAAGCCACCACGTCCATCGTGGCAGTCACCACTGGTGCTGTCGGAGGCGTCGGCAACGCTGCCCTCGGCCTGACGCAGCAGCAGATCATTGAGCTCACGGCGACCATCGAGACAACGATCGAAGTCGTCACCGACATCAGCGCAACCGTGACTGTCACCGTCACAGACCTGACCCCCGACGTGCAGGCCGCTATAGCTTCCGAGGTCAACGCCGTCAAGGCAGCACTGAACCCCTTCATCGCTCCCATCGTCACCTTCAGTGCTGCTGTTCGAGCTGTCACTGTCGGAGCCTCCGTTGCCATCTCGGGTCTGAATGCTGCCTACACACACTTGATCACTGTCCGGAATAGGATCACAGCGTCTCTTGGGCTTCCCTTCGCTGTTTAGAAATAAGGCTTGAAATCGAGGCTCCGCTCAAGGGAGTTATTGAAGATAGTGTACTGGAACTGGTGGGTCTTGATCTTTCAAGACTTAGACAATGGGGGGCAATGGTTGTGTCAGGGGTTAAATGGGGTTTGCTGAGCAATCGTTTATATCAAACACACTCCTTTATTCAACTTCAGGGTATTTCTGTGTAGTTGAGATTATGTGACATGACCTATAGGGCTCGCTTTCATTCACTGCAAATCTCCCAGCGGCAAGCTGGCGCTTTAGTAAAGTAATGACTGCGGTGCCATATCTACTATGAAAATAGTAGCCATCGCAAACAAACGAAATGGATAAAGGCTTCATTAATCTACCTGTACACCGCTACAATACTCTTCTACTTTTCGTACCTTCATCTCCTCTTGCCGCCCGCCTTTCCTTTGGGCTTGCTAGGAGCAGCCTCCTTGGACCCCTTCGCCCTGCCCTTTGCCTTGGCTTTGGCAGCATCTTTATGCCTCGCCTTCATCTCAGCCTCGGATGACTTGCCTTTCCTCCAGCCTTGGCCCTCAGATCGCTCTTGCATGCTGTCTAGCTTCTTCTTGTCTTTATTGCTCAGCTTGCCCGTCTTCTTTTTCATCACCTCCCGGACCCCATTCAGCTCATCCCGGCCGGCTTGCTTGGACTTGGTCTTGTCGTGCTCAGTCTCGAACCACGTCCGCCTGGGTCGCGACTTGATCTCCGCCTCGTGCTCAATCAGGTTTTCGCCCTTCCTGACCTGCATCTCGACTTGGGCGAGCTGCTTTTCCTCCTTCTCCTCCTTCATGATCTCCTCAATTTCATCATCCATTTCGTCGATCTGGGCTTGAATCTTATCGGCCTCTGTGGCTTCAATGACTCGGCTGACGATTTTGGCGCCCTGAGCCTTGGCTGCCTTCACAGCAGCCTTGACGACCTTGCGGTCAGGCTCGGCAGCAAGAGTCAGAGCGACACCCTTTCGACCGGCTCGAGCAGTTCGACCGACTCGATGGACGTAGATCTCAATCGATTGAGGGGCTTCGTAGTTAATGACGGTATCGACGCCCTTGATATCAAGACCACGAGACGCGAGATCGGTTGCCAATAGATATGATACCTTGCCGTCTCGAAAGTCTTCAACACTTGAGATACGCTGTGAAAACGAGTTAGCTGGGGATCAAGACGGAGTCAGGAGAATGCTTACCATCGTCTGGTTCATACTACCGTGAAGCTCGGCGCAGGACAGACCAAGGAGACCAAAAATGATACGAGCTCGATGGGCTTCTTTCTTTTGACGGAAAAAGACAATAACTCGCTCCTTGTAAAGGTTCTTGCAAACGTAGGCCAGGTACCCCATTCGCTTCTCCTCTCGACCAGGACGCAGGCGGACGAATTCTTGCACCAAGGTAGTGACAGTCCTCTTCTGAGAGTCAACCATGACTCGAGCAGGCTTGTTTAGGCCTATTTGAATCAATCGGTCGACAGTGGAAGTCATGGTGGCTGAGAAAAGCATGGTCTGTCGTGACTTGGGTAGTGTCGTGAGAATTTCGTTGAGCTCATCGGCGAATCCGTCCTCGAGCATTCGATCGGCTTCATCCAGGACGAGAATCTCAACAGTGTCAACATTGAAGCTCGCCGAGTTGCGCATGTGATCGATAAAACGACCCGGTGTAGCAATAATAACGTCTGGTCGTAATCGCAACTCAGACTCCTGAACCTTGAGACTCAGACCACCCACGGCAAGAGTGAATTTGATATCGGTGTAGGCGGCTAGTTTGGTCGCAACTGCATGAGCTTGCATCGCAAGCTCACGGGTGGGCGTAAGGATGACAACTCGGGTAGTGGGGATCTTCTTTGGCCGGTACAGCAGTCGCTCCAGGATGGGGACCACGAAAGCACCAGTCTTTCCGGAGCCAGTAACCGCACCACCCACAACATCCTTGCCCATGAGCGCAATGGGGATAGCCTTGGACTGAATAGGAGTGGGCTTAGAGAATCCGACAGATGCAAGACCTCGAAGGATTGGGCGGGAGAGAGACATGGTCTGGAACGAAGAAGAAACCGTCTTCTTATCTGAATTGGCTTCCTCGGGAGCGAAAAAGGCCTTGCGCTTCGCCTCCTCTTCGGCATCTTCGCCGTTGTCGCTTTGGTCTGATACGTCATCGTCGGGATGGCCAACGGGTGTGGCTACGGAGTCGTTGTCTGAAGCTGCCTCATCATCATCGTCGTTCTCTTCTTTTTCCGACTCTTTCTCCTCGTTGCCATCATCAGAACCCTCGGTATCTGAAGCAGCATTCATGCCGAAAGCATCGTCGGCGAGAACTTCGTCGTCGTCGTCATCCAAATCGACCTCCACATCATTGTCGGGCTCTTCAGCCTCCTCAGGGACCTCGTCAGTGACCTTTCCACGCTTCTTTTCTCTCCGCCGTCGGATAATCTCGTCGAGATCGACACCCTTCTTGTCGGCATTCATGCCCTTCTTTGCGCCGTCGAAGCCCCATTCCTCAAACTCCTCGGTCCCGAAGTTGTCAGCGTTCTCGGCGCCGAACTCAAAGTCAGAGTCCATTGCACCGTCATCATCATCTTTGTGGCCCCAGATACCCTCGGCAACCTCCTCCTCTTCTTCATCGTCCGGGGTGGCAGCACGCTTCCCTTTTTTTGATGGCTTGGTCGTCTTGGCTTTCTTTTTGGGAGGCTGCGTAGTGACCTCTTCCTCCTCGATTGGAAGATCGCCTTCGTCGTCTATAGTGTGAATGAAGTCGTCTTCGATTGGTTTTCGCTTTTGTGAGGGCGCCATTGTGTCTATATTAGGAGGTACCCGTCTTCCTGTAGCTGTTCTGTGATAGAAGATTTGAAGATGCGATTCGGGATGGTGGGGCACCCTTTCCGGAGCAAATCTCGAACTTTTTTTCTGCCGTTTTCGAATAATTTGGCGGTGAGAGCTGGAGCATTTCGATGAGCTGTCAGCCACGTGACCACCCTGAAAGAGCTGCCCAGCTTCAGGGGGGCTGTAGAGCGAAGGGTCTGGAGGGGTTTCGGGATACTTATCGGTACGGATCAGTACCAAAGTGTCCACTCAAAAGACGGTGGGAAAAACAGGAAATGCCGTCACCACGAGTACCCCCCACTACCGTCAATCTGGTTGATTGGGCGACTGGCAAATAGCAACTCTTCTGGAATCAGCGCGAACCGATGCTTTTAATTTCTCCCCATCCCGACAACGCAATCTCTCCTTTCGCTGCTCTTTCGCGCCAGCTCTCGACCTTGTTTCCTCCTTTTGACGACGCTTCACGACATCCGCTGCTGCTCCATCAGCTCTCCTCTACGCTCCGACGTTGCTTTGCATTCTCCCTACGAACCGAATATACAAACTTCTAAACAATCTCTCAAGATGGGCGAGTCTAGGTTGGTGGTGATGCCCTCAGGGTCGCCACGAGGTGGCGTCCTCCTTGTGATGTGCTGCGTACTGACTAGGATTGCTATAGGCAGGAACTCGTTGCGTGGCTGAACAGCCTTCTCCAGCTCAACATCACAAAGGTCGAGCAATGTGGTACTGGGTGAGTCGATCTCTGCCCCGCCCCCTCGTTATGTGCTGTGTTGCACCGTGCCATCATCGGCATGGTGTTGAAAACAAACAAAGCATGACCCCGCGATCGACATTACGGACGCTTTGCAAGATATGATGCGATGCAAAACTGCATGATACCGGCCATTCGCAATAGACTTGATAGATCCCAGTCATTCTGACTCTCCCAGCGCCGCTCTCTGCCAGGTCTTCGACAGCATCTATATGGATGTGCCCATGTCCAAGGTCAAGTTCAACGTGAACTCCGAATACCTGTACATTCAAAACTTCAAGGTTCTTCAGAGTATGTTTGCGTCCGGCATTGCCATCAAGCACGTCACTTGAGTCTGACCCTTCTCAGACACCTTCACAAGGCACCAGATCGATAAGCCTATCCCCGTGTCAGCCCTCGTCAAGTGCAAGATGCAGGACAACCTCGAGTTTCTGCAGTGGACGAAGCGATTCTGGGATCTCAACTTCCCCGACCACGAGTACGATGCTGTTGCGCGACGAAAAGGTGGCGCCATGCCTCCCACTGGCGGTGCTGCTGCACGACCTGCCGCTACTACTTCTGCCGCTCGCCGAGGGGGCAGCACTCCCAGTGGCGGCCCTCGTGTAGCCAAGGCTGCCGGTCCTGCCACTGCCGCCCTACAGCAGGAGAACACTACTCTCAAGGAGACTGTGACAGGCCTCGAGAGGGAGCGGGATTTCTATTTTAGCAAGCTGCGAGACATTGAGCTGCTGATTCAACAAGCTGTCGACGAGGATCCCGAGCTGGAGAAGCAAGAGGACGGCCTCATCAAGGCCATCCAGGCTATTCTTTACTCGACAGAGGAGGGGTTTGAAATCCCCGCCGAGGGCGAGGGTCTGGACGACCAGGAGACCTTCTGAGCCTGTTAAGCAGTCACAGTCTTGGGAGATATAATGAACGCGACCATGAGTTTGTTGGGGGCCGAATTCGGCCTGTCCGGCAGGAGGCAAAGCAGGTATGGACTTGGAGTTGAGGCCTCATACATCGGGGAGGGACTACGTTGCGCCAATGTATCGCAATGGTTGGCACTAGAAGCGAAGCCTTTATCTTTTCTTGTTCCGGGACGTGTATTGAGCTCCTGAGAACAGGTACAAAAATTCATCTTGTTGGAAACACCATCTTCTGCAGCCGTCCCGTGAAGCCATACGTCGACCAACAAACAACGGCGCGGGGCGGGCCGCTGCTGTGGCTTGGACAGGAAGGTAAAAGCTTAAGATATTGGATTACCCTACTGAGTTAGTGTCTCGTATCATCGATCGTCGTTCTATTCTGGCCATGTAAGAATAGAGCTTGGTATGAGAGAGGACTAACGAGGGAGACATTAGAGGCCAGCAGCCATACTTGAATAGGTCGCAACAATAAGATTCCGATAGCTAAGAAGTCCCCTTATCATTTCACCGTACAGTCTGTCCACTACAGTCTCTCGCAGTTGGGGAAGTTTGTAGAATGTCCTGTTTGTTATCACGGGAAATGCAGGTATGGTACTTCCAACATTTAGATGTACTCAATCTGGAACATGATTCCTCCAAAGCTTCAGTTGAGTCCGGCGGAGCGGCCGATACTAGCTATATTTTTGAACAAAGAACACAATATCGAAGTGAAAAACATAGAGAACAAAATATAGGCAGATTTTCGTTGTCGCTGATAGTGAGCTACAGGTTCTCTAGGATATAGTGAAACAAGGACAGTTCATGTCTTGGCTTTGAGGATAGTTATCGACTAGAAGACTAACTTAGTTAGATGCTGAGTGTGAATTGTGTTGAATTGCATCATGCCAAGGAAACCTGATAAGTATGGAAAGCTTTCGGGTGAGTGAAGAACTAAGAAGATACACGAAGTAAAGCGTTGTTCGCAACAGAGCTACGGCAGCTTAGTGATTCTTACATACAGGGCATAGGGTCTGAAACTGAGATATTAACTATAAGAATGGACATGACGAGAGCTCGGAAAGAGCTCTCAGCAAAGTTGAACACTGACCTCAAGGTGAAGCAATGCTACTTCTACCGAGCACCGACTTCTTTCCGACCGCAGAAAGGAGAGATCATGCTTAAAGATAGGCATCTATGTCCCGAATTCCTACTCGTATCCCGCATTATTTGCGTCACTAAGACGTCCTTGAGACATCTGGAATTGCAAGAAACGACATATCGATAGCCTGTTTCCCAACTTCGGCGATGAATACTGCTTCCGGGGGCCAAGCTATAAGCTGCCAGGGATATGCCAAACAAATATCTTGTTTCCTCCCAGCGAATCGATATTCCCCCGCAATCGTGTTCCCCTGCTTACAATCAAGCTCTCTCCCGAAACAGGGCCCCGAGCCAGAACATTGGTTACCAATCGCAGGCGACGGATGAGTCCTTGTTGCCCACCTCGGATCCCGTAGTGAACTGATCTGCTGCTCCCTTTTCCAACCGAGGAACAGAATAATCGCTCCCTTCGGAATGTTAGACCTTGGAATGCTATCAAACGGCGCTTTGGAATAGCTTTCTCAGCTCTAGCTGGTCTTCAGCTCATCTCCATCTGGAAGCCCGAACCAGCAACTCTTTCACATCCACGCTTCGTTAAGTCACCTCCGATAAAATTAATAACGGGTGCACTTGAGAAACGTTTTGGAAGGACAATCGCATGGCCGCGAGTCGATTCATATATATCTGGGTGTGTGTGTATGGCTACAATGTACTCCTTTCGATATCATTCCAAGACCATTTTCACCGACTGCCGACTCTACAAAACATGTGAAGGCGAATTGAGTATTTATTTTACAATACTTCATTACGGCTCATACAGAGGCCGATATCAATCATATTGGGGTATTACATCCGTAGGCCTCTAACAAGCAGAACTCGAATGTGATGTTCCGCGATCTGGGACAACCGCCGGGCTCTATTGTTTTGTAAGTGCCTGTTCCTGATGATTTTTCATGATACCTCATCGGACCACGGCGATTCTCTGATGGTCGCCGGACCTTGATTATCTGTATTGGTCTATATTGCCCAGCAGTTGATCGGTGTCAACTTTGTTAGCGGGAACTCAACCGGAATTACGCAGGCCGCGTTTGCCATTGAGCTCTTTGGCAACGTGTGCTCCGGGCTTTTGGTCGATCGAGTCATTACTGGCGGTATCAGTACGATCGATACCCCTAAGCTCTTTCCGCAAACTGTTGCTTTCATGGCTTTTGAGGCTTCCTGTATCACATGAGTGAAGCAGCGTTCGTTCAAGTTGTGAGTTCCGCGACTAATACGAAAGGCGTAGATGACCCTGGGAGCTACTGCGTACTCTGTTGGCCGAGGAACTCCCAGTATCGTGCTCCGCCAGAACACGTATGCGATCAACATGGTGAGTGCCACGGCGGTATCATGTCTCGTTCTTCAAGTCATACCATCCCCAGGCAACAGTGACCAGCTCGACCTTTCTAGAAAGAGTAAACCGCATTCTTTCAAGCCCGACTATCAAAGAACCAACAAACATCCAGTTTGATCCATCTTCTTCGGTTCTCCGCACCCATGTGTGTTTACCTCTACCTCTGCTTTTCCGAAATGAAGGGCCGCAACTATCCTGGGCTTTAGGAACTGTTCGACCAGGGTGTATGCGCGCCAGTTCAGAACGTATCAGTGCAACGTGGGAGATACTTCTGTGGCGAAAAGGATCGAGCTGGAGGAGAGAAGGGCGAAGTACTGTTACAGACTCCATGAGAGTGCCATCTCGCCACGGACAGGACGGGACAGGTTTGGTCGGCTATGCCTTGACTTGTAGAGGACCATTAGGACCAACAATAAGAGACGTAGGAGCAAGTAAACAGTTGAAGGGTGGGTTTTTTTTATATAGGAATGTGTGATCTCAGAAGATAGTCAAAGCTCCTATCTGTTCAAAGCAGGCATAATATAGTTGATCGAACAAAGCCGCCGCTTTTTGCAAGTGTCAATGGGTTGACTCAACTTGGTGAATGTAATCGTAAGTCAAGTTCAATGCAGACGAGCCGGTTTGATAGGATGCAGGTGGTCAGTAGGCGAGTATAAAAGCTCTTTCACGTCAACGTGAAGCTCCCTGAACATCATCTTTACTGTTGGAGCCTGGAACAATGCATAAATCATGTCTATGTAAGATAGCCTTATCGTGTACACAGTGTGCTTACAGTCCGGAGGTTCCATATTTACCCAATTGAAGTTTAGCGTGTCAATTGCTGGGGCGGTGATCTTAACCAAGGTCAGGTTACACAGCGTGCATTGCGCGCTAAACCCTGTAGAACTGCACTGTACGAATACGGCTACGTCACGCACCCGACCTCTTTTTGTTGTTGTGGCCAACGCCATGACCATACCTTAGCCATGACGCATTCTTCATCATCCGCGTGCCTTGAATTCTCATCCTCTATCTCCAATTCCGGCTCATCCCAAAGACAGGGCTTATGAGGATTTAATCAATAGAAGAAATCAACCCAGGCAAATAACTATCTTAGCCTAAAACCACAGGGAGAGCTAACACGTTCGACGCTTCAACATGGCACCGCCGCCCGAGATTGCTATCCCGTCCACGAGCGTTTCCGACGAAGGCTCGAAGAAGCCATATACACTCTATAACATCACGTTACGACTGCCACTCCGCTCTTTCGTTGTGCAAAAACGCTACTCAGACTTTGATACCCTCAACCAAACTCTTGTGCAGCAGGTTAGCGCTTCCCCGCCGGAGCCTCTGCCAGCCAAGCACTGGCTGAAGTCAACTGTCAACTCTCCAGACTTGACGCGAAACCGCCAAGCAGGGCTGGAGAAGTATCTACGAGCGATTGCCGAGTCGCCTGACCGACGATGGCGCGATACCTCGGCCTGGAGGGCCTTCTTGAACCTGCCGAGCTCGAGCACCACGAACTCGGCCGTGTCTGCAGGAGGCAGGGTGAAGAGTGCGGTTTCGGGCGCTGCGGATCCAGGCACGTGGCTGGACATTCACAGAGACCTGAAGCAGAATCTTCACGAGGCTAGGCAATGCCTATCGAGGCGGGATGCGGCTGTGGATAACGGCAACTCGACGGGCGCAGCCGAAGCTGGGGCAGCGGCCAAGAGGGTTCTGGTAAAGAGCGGCACGTTGATTGCAACTTTGGCGGATGGACTACGAAAGATACAAGAATCAGGCCGGCTGGGCGAGGGCGAACTACGACGGCGACGCGATCTGGTATCCCAGGCACGTATGGAGCGAGAGGGTCTCGATAAGCTCTCCAATAGCATGCCTAGCTCAACGTCAGCTGCGGGACGAGGAGGAAGCAGCCAAGGACAGGCCTCATCAGCAGATAAGTCTAAGCTGCTGAAAGGCGGTCGACCAGCTGGCCGTGTCCTGGGAGCCCCATTGCCAGAGACGAACAAGACACGCGAGCTGGACAACCAGGGCGTGGTACAACTACAAAAGGAGGAGATGCAATCGCAGGATGTCGCGGTTGACCAGCTTGCGGCGATCATCCGGAGGCAGAAGGAGATGGGTCTACAGATACACGATGAGGTGGAGCGGCAAAACGAGATGCTTGACATGTTAGATGAGGACGCCACACGAGTTCAGGCCAAGGTCAAGGTGGCTAACAACCGCATCAAAAAGATGTGACTGGCATTGATAGTGATGCTGGTCAATATACTGCTGCTTGTGGTGCAAGTAGTGGTGTGGTTGATCTGGGCTGTAAGAACTCTACTGGCTGTATTTTCATGGGTTGCGGACGTGGCCACGCTCATAGTGCAAGCTTGAGAGGCCAAGGTTTGACGAGCATATGCAGGGCGTCTTGCGTTGTTTGGGAGTTGGACTGTTTGTTGATTTACCCATGATTCTTATTAATTGTTCTTGACACTTTTAATGAACGTAATGATGGAGGGGTAATTCGGAGAACGCTGTATCGCTGTTGATTGTATGGAAACTTGAGCTATAAATGACACCTTGTTCCTTGTCCCGTGTTGAATTTGCTCAGCAGAGCGCTGTCTGTCAATGACAGTACCGTATCTACTCAACAGGTCTCCACAGACAACCGTTTGCCTAATCCCTGATGGCAGATTTGATGTACCATAACTACATAGTACAGTAGAAATCGGTTGCTCCAAACAATACATACTATGTACAGTACTCCGTAGACTAGTGGTTTACCGCTGTTTCTCTTTGTTGTCACACATCCACAACCCGCCCGAAACCCCGGCTTACTCAAAGACGATGGATGACCTGACCCAATGCCGCGGGAATCAAGAAAGGGACAAGTCGTCGACAAAGGGGTGGCCTTGCGCGCCGGACCGTTCCACGTGTTGCATGAGGATGGGGCGTGGGTGATGGGGTACAAGAGAGGTACTTGGCCATGTGTGTGCATATCACCAAAAGGGGCTAGTAGTAAGTTACGGCTTAAAGACGAGACGATTGGTTTCGTTTACGTCGTCTGGTACAGTACTCTGTAGAGATAGGCAGGATAGGTAGGCTCTACATGCAGAAATTCGGACTTGCTTTAGGTCTCGTGCGATACAACAAGAATCAATCATAACAAACAGATCAAGCAAGCGGTTCTTCACCGTCGTTGTCAGAGCTGCAGCCGATTCCGCAGGTCCAGAGACATGCAGATGCAACTGCACAAAAAGACTTTTAATTAGTGACTACAGCTACGTCACTAGCCGACGTCGTCTCGCTCGCGTAGCGTCCTTTTCCCTTTCCTTTCTTTTCTTCGCCGAGCTGCTTCTGGCTGTCAGGTTCAAGTGGGGGCCGCTGGTCGATCACTCCGTTGGTTGCTACTGGCAACGCGACATGGGGTAATCTCCCCATTACAACCACCATGAAAAAGGATGTTGTGGGATTGACCGTTGAGAGGTGCATGCAGAATTGGGAGCGATTGGAAACTGTTATGCCACGCAACAAAAGAAAACATAACTGTTGATGTGAGAACTGCACAGAGTATCCAGACCGTGGTTCGTTTCGAGGAGGTTGGGATACGCAATGGAGGAAGGTTGGCGCGTGGAGAGTGTGGAGCGGAAGGACTCAGCGGTGAGGCGACCACAGCCACTCACTTCTTGGCGGCAAGCATGGACGGCGACGACGCTGCGGATTCTACGGATGCTAGTTAACTAGGTAGTCAGTGGCCAATGCACAAGTTCGTGATGCTCAGTGCTCGTCGGATGAAATTGTGAAAGAATTGAGCGTACGTCGACAATTAAAGGGTAGCTTCAATGTCTCATACGGGGTGATGTGAAGAAACGCAATCATAGAGTTTGATAGCCTCAGGAACCAACCTTAAAACACATTTGTGCCAATGACGCTATGGAAAGTGTATCCGGCCAAAGAGTCATTCCATAATTAACTTACATCGTACTCATCACGGAATACAACCCGTTTCTTCTCCGTGAGAATAAATGCTAACCTGTTCCGTAACAGCCATCCACTGTTTCCGGGATTCGTGAAATCCGCTCTTGTTCCAAAGATATCGGGATAATGGGCAAAAAAGGCAAACAGCGGGCGGAACCTCGTCCCGACACAGTGCCATCTCAAGACGACGCCACGGATGCCGCTGGTAATAGCTATCTGTTCTTCTACATGCCAGATGCTAAGCACGGCGAGTTCTGTCAGTGGTATCCAGCCGTGTTCGAGATTAGCAAGGCTGAGATCTCTGAACTTGTCGGTCGAAACATCCACGAATCAGACCCAGATGGGTCAATCTTATTCAACTGCACAGAGCAGTTCATGATGTTCTGCAAAGCGGCGCGCTTCGCCGACACAGACCGCCAAGTTCGTGTCCTCGAAACCCCGAGCCCGAAAGAGCAAAAGAAGCTAGGCCGCGAGACTGTGGGCTTTACCCATGACGAGTGGGACCTGGTCAAGAGTAAAGTGGTCGAAGCGGGCAACATAGCCAAGTTCACACAGAATGAGCACCTAGGTCGCAAGTTACTAGCGACAGGCGACCGAGTCCTCGTCGAAGCAGCATCAAAGGATCGAGTCTGGGGAATCGGATACAGTGAAAAGCGTGCCATGGACTTTCGACAGCACTGGGGAGAGAATCAACTGGGCAAGGCCCTGATGGCAGTGAGAGAACATCTGAAGAGCGAGGAACTGAAGAAGAAAAGAGGAGATTGGTGGACAGAACAAGCGGAGTGAAGTCGTACCCTGGCCTACGGACAGGGAACAAGCATCAAAGGAGTTTTGCTTGGTTACTTCGTATGTACTGGCAGAGACCGACATCAAAGCCCAAGATCATGGATTTCTGTCCTCTCTGAAGGGATCGACAAGATGGTGGTCGCCCATTCGCTATCGGTTGAACCAATATCAAGTGAAGAAGATCAATGGAAACGGCAGAGGTTCGCGAAGAGGTACGAGCTTAAGAACGGCGGCGTTCCTTTTCCTCGGCTCTCGCTTATTTTGCGGTTGTGGTCTGGTCTTTGATCTGTAGGCTCCTAGTATCAGTGCGTTTCGGCGATGCTCCAGCCAGATGCCACCCGCTTGACTTGACCGGGGATGATGGCAGGAGAAAGTTACGGTTCCGAGAGCGACAAGCAGGGGAGTCCTAGCTATTAATGGTATCTTGTCGGAAGATGGATGCAGAAAAGCAGAAAAGAAAATCGGGGACCGAACTAACGGTCATGGACGTTGAGAGACGGGAAGCGAAAGTGATGAATATCTGAATTGGCGGCTAGAAGAAGAAGACGTGGACGAGGAAAAGGGAAACATGATAAGTGATTGCTTTAGTACTAAACGGTACGCATCGATGAGCTGATGAGGCTCAAGTTGTAACCTAGCATTTTCCAATTCAGCCCATGTCAAGTGTGTATTCTTCTCGGTTATCATCCATGCATTTTCTCTTCGAGCCGACGTGAGCTCAGTCCATTGTACATTGAAGCGAGCTGAGTGAGGATCAGGTTGATCTCCGACTCAAGGATCGAGCTGGTAGTTGACCAGGACAAGGTGAGTTGATGAGAGATGGCCTCGATACACGTCAGAAATGAACAAAATAGAGTTGACACGTTGGCCTCGTCTAATCGAATAAGCTAGCACACCCAATTCAAATGTCAACTTGAACAGCTTTCAACACCCCAGCTCGAGGAGACAAGAAGGAAGAGAAAAAGCCACTTCTCAAGTCCATCACGGCCACGGCACTGGAGCTCAGTCCTGTCGCACCTGATAGGCCCATCCAAAGGGCTCCCGTCCAGGGTGAGCTCTATCTAGCGCTATCCACCAGTCAAAAGACACCAGTGAGTGACCTAAGTCCACGAGACGGCGTGCCGGGGGGGAGGCCCTGAAGCAGCCGGGGCGTGAGCGGGTATGCCCCGCTGACAGGGCACCTCAGCTCCACTACCACTCTTCAGCGAGTTTAGTGAGCTGCGTCCCGCGTTAGCGGTTAGTTGCCCACCACAGCGTTGGTTCCATAGGGCTTTGAGCACCGCTGGACAGCGGATGGGACAAAAGGTACCCGCCATGTACCTGCCTCAAGCTCCCCCCTGGGCCCACACGTCAACCCCCGTCCCGCCCACGGCCGAGCCTTGCCCAAAGCGCCCCAAAGTAAACAACCTTTTTCCACTGCCCGGGGTCCTCGTCGTCCTCGTCCTTCCTTGCTCTTCTTGCCCTCGTCACCTCGACCCGACTGACCCTCGACCTTGTCTGTCCCGTCTCCATCTCCGCCTCCGCCCTCTTGTCATCATCTCCACTACGACTCTGCCGTCTTTTTCCCTCTGTCTCCTTTTCGCCCCGTCTTCTTCCCTCTTCCTCACTCTCGACATCCTGGACTGATCTCTTTCACCAAATTTGTGTCAGCAATCAAGCGTCGTCGTTTTTCGCATCGCAAGCGGTAGCCTCTTGTTAGTTGCTGTTTGTCTTGTATATCCTGCAAACGTCCTTTTTGCTCAGCAGCCTGGTGTTAGATCCGATCCCCGTGTTTCCGGGTTTTGTCCTGCGTGAGTTTGTCCAACAGTAAAGTCCTATCCCGCACTCCGGCCCCAGCCACTTGGGAACAGGTTTTCCTTCTGTCACTCTTCATACTGGCACGAGGGATACTGTCATCGGCGTGCTTGGGTATACCGCAGGCTCAACTGACCTGCCGTTAGCTTGTTCACATCGCCATAGCCTTGATGGCTTCCTTAAGACTCCGATAGACGAGCGACCGACTCTCCATACTGCGACCGTCCGAGGAGATAATTCCAATTCAGGGCCACCTCGGGTTAACAGTTGACGATGAGCGTGCCGCCTCCGCCTCCACCACATGGCGGAGCGCCAAAGAGCTCGGGCTTGCCTCCGGGCAAATATGACATCTTCGTCATCCCTGAGCACTCCTCTGGCGGTGGCTTCTTGTACTTGCCGTCATTACAGCCCAACGTCAACAGCTTTGCCGCTGGCTTTGCTTCGGCCCTCATCATCGTTGTCCTGTGTCAGACCATGGCCCCTGCCTTTCATGCTTGGTGGGAAGGCTTCCAAGGTTTGGGAAATATGGCCCTGACAATGCTTGTCATTGGCGTGGGCTTCGGGGCTTGGAGTCTCGGCCGGTTCCAACACCAAGATAAAGGGGTTCCTGGCAGTGGTCCAGGCACCTCTGGACAAGGCGGTTCGGGAGGATGGGGCTCAGGGCCATGGAGTTCTGGCTTCAGGTCGGCCAATACTGATGCTCCCCCTCCTCCCCCTCCTCATACTAGC